>JAZGTK010006534.1:0-20684 GCA_036877625.1 Ambastaia sidthimunki | reverse complement strand
ACAGCAATACTTGTTCAGTGTATTTTCTCTTCCTGACTGCAGGAGGGCCATCACATGTGTGGCTGACCTGTTGCTTTGCATGTATGCCAGAGAGACTGTAGGTGCTCAAAGCACAGGTGAGACGCCGCGTGTGGGGAAAACAAACAGTTTACATTGCTCATGTTTTCATTAACAGTCTGATAAATGTGTATTTTGTTTGCAGGCAGAGGCTTTAGTGCAGTATCTTGCAGAACCTCTAACACAACGGGCCGCGTCTTAGTGGTTTTTCATTCTTCTGATACAACAGACAGTTTTACCCTGTATGATATTAAACTTTATTTATTTGGGTATTCTGTATGATCATATATGGAACATTGATAAAACATTACACACCAAAGTATCTTTGTATAAACATAAATCAGTCCATTTGAACGGCATTTTCTTTGTTTTGTATGTATTATTATTTTCAATAAGTTTATTGCAGTCTGTGATCAGCAAAATGAATAAGTTATTTGTTTGCTACATATTGTCTTTCTCTGCAAGAGAATAAATGAATGGGGCCCATGTAATGCTTATATTGACATTCAGTAAAGCAAAAAGTAAAAGTAAAATAATATTGAATAAGTATCTCCATTGTTTTATTTCAGTAAGATGTAATTAAAGATGTACGTGTGTAAGAAGCTGATCTCAGAGCAGTTGATCAGGAAAGACACGAGAGAAAGTGGGGGAGGTGTGTGGTGTGCATGTCTAATTCTTATTGGCTGAGCAGGTGCACTATTACAGCCAGTGTCATGTGACTGCACCTGCGCCTGCACTACCTGTCTGACCTGACATCAGCTCACCTGAGGCCACGCCCACCTCCCCCCACTTACAGCATCTGATAGCGGAACTCCCTGGCTAAATAACAGCACTAGTTCCTTGTACAAACAAGTGAACCTTTCAACATTCACTGCATGGTCCTGTTGTTTAGTGCTTTTCTATTTCAGGTCAACAGTGAGGTGGAATCCTACTGTTTTCATTTTCCTGGCTTGGGATTGGGTGGGATTTCAACTCATGCAGTGCTAGTCTAGATCTGTAGAAAACAAAAGACCTACAGGAGTAAGAATATGGGCTCTGATGAGGCCTACAACTTTGTTTTCAAAGGTAAGTTTTGCCATTTTTGTAATATTGTTTTACTGTTATAAACCTGCACAGAATGAATGTTGCAGAGAGACAACTGTCATTCCCTCTTGTTCTAATGGCATTGTCAAAAATTGATTTGAACAGTGTCATACAGAACTGATCATATATAAATGATGTAATCAAATCTAAGCCAGTGTTTAACAGATGTTATTTGTTTCATTATCTGAAAGCATTTCACTTATCTGTTGAAGCACTTTGTGCATTGTGGTCTGGTGTTTTTTTCCTGTTTGATTATGTTTCAAAAAAGAGTTATATAGAAATGTGTATCAAGGAAATTGTGATAAATCATTATTATACCATTATTAATATCCCCCTAAGTTTTCACATTGTTTACAAAAAGACTCTACCAGTTCTATTGGTTGGCACAGTCTCCGAAATCTGATTTCCATGACAACAAGGGTTTGTTTACACAAGATTAAGTTAGGTTACTCAGTATATGAGGGAAAATAGTTGTACTTGTTAAAATCCATTTGAAACCCAGTGATCTGCCAGAGCAACTCTATAACAACTGTTCAGTGTAATTGTGTTTGTTGTAATAGTTAAACTGAACAAAATCAGATCATGACATTATAATGTTTCCATTAGCTGTTCTGATCTGCTCTGCATAGCAACAGCTCTGCTATTAAACTGAAGATTGAGATCAGGTGTGTTGAATAAAGAAGAAATACATTTCTGCTGTGATGTACTTGTTGTTGCTCTCTTGTTTTTTTTCCATTTCTTGACATGATGTGATAAATCTACTCAAATCTCAGTAATGTTATAATTGTTCTGGGTGGAGTGTTGATGTTGTATTGAGTCATTCTGGTTTGCACCAACCGTTAACCAGATTTTGATGAAATTAGAGTTATTCAGTGTGATATTGTTTTGACAGAGTAATACAGGATTAATTCTAGCTCTGTCTCAATGTTTAAAAAACACCAAGCCTGGAAAATTTCCAAAGATGCTTCTTAAGGTTTAACTTTATATGAATATTATAATTGTTAAGAATATTTTTAATGTAAACTTTTTCTTTTTTAATGTAAACTTGCATTTATTGTAAAAAATTGTCAGCCTAACCTCACACAGTGTATTTAAAACTACAACTACAGCTATGAATGTCATGTTATCTTCTGTGGTCTCAATATATTGTTTTGATTAATGCAATATTATAATACTCTGAATTTCTCAAACCTAACCACAAAATCCATAAAACAAAGACAAGATTGTAGCTGACTGAATCATCTGTGAGTGTTTGGTCCTTTAATTCACAATTAATCGTTGACATTACACAAAGGGATTGTTGCTAAGTATAGCATTCAGGGTCATCCCTAAAAAATTGAGGGAACCCAATAAGTAGGCTATGAGTGGGATGTTTGAGGACCCCTCTTCATTGAGTCTAACTGCCCCTCCCTGACAGTGGCCAGGTGCTGTTTTTGAGCTTTTCTCCATGTTCCTACACAAACGCCTGTTTTGTTCTGCTTTTGGTTTCAGTGGTTCTGATTGGAGAATCTGGTGTGGGCAAGAGCAACCTACTGTCCCGTTTCACCAAGAATGAATTTAACCACGACAGCCGCACAACCATCGGCGTGGAATTCAGCACCAGAAGTTTACAGCTGAACGGTCTCACCATCAAAGCTCAGATCTGGGACACCGCGGGTCTCGAGCGGTACCGGGCCATAACCTCTGCGTAAGTCACACTTGACATACCTGACAGATGATTCTGATAAACAAACATTTATTCTAATGGCCAACTTCTATTAAATAGCTCACTAATATTTCAAAGGTCCTTATATAAATTTTAGACTATATTTAAATTGTCATTCATGTATTCATTGACAATTTGAGAACAGTGGAGACAAGCATGTGGCCCCACCTGTTGCTATACAATTAATTTCTGTTCAAAGCTTGTTTTAATTGCAATGAAATTCAGTCAGTGATGCAGCTTTCATGTCACAATAGTTTTATGACAGTGATTACAGTGAGTTTTGTCATGCGAGCAGTTGTTGTGACGCTCTCTGTGTTTCAGATATTATCGTGGGGCTGTTGGAGCTCTTCTGGTTTATGACATTTCAAAGCACTTGACTTATGAAAACGCTGAGCGGTGGCTGAAGGAACTCTATGAACATGCAGATCCTCATATTGTGGTGATGCTCGTGGGCAACAAAACAGACCTGGCAGCAGTACGATCTGTTCCCACAGAGGAAGCACAGAGCTTTGCAGGTATTTAAGACTTAAGAGTTAAGTTCACATAAAAAACTCATATTATTAGTGCATGTTTTTGAAATATGTAAATCTTTGTTTCTTTTTCTATGGAACACACAAGGACACACACACACACACACAAGGACAGAGGCTCTTTTCTATACTGATTAAATTGACCAATCAAACGTCAGGCATTAAAAACTCTTTAATTTTATATGTGATCGTGATTCTTTGTCTCTCTCTAGAAAAGAATGGTCTTCTGTTCATGGAAACTTCAGCTTTAGAGTCAATAAATGTTGAAGCAGCATTCAACACTGTCCTTACAGGTGAGTTACTGTTTATTCTGAACACATCACACTGTATTTACACCACACCACATGTGTTTCCCCTCAACACACTGTACACAAGCACTCAGATTCACATAATGATAATTTATCATCAGAAATCATAATGACGTGCCATTTTTTCCCTCAGAAATCCATAAAAAGGTCGGCAGTAAAGAAGTGACGCGAGGGTCTTTAAGTGCTGTGACACTGTCTCAACCTCCAGCTGCAGCGGATGCACAGGACGAGAAGAGAACCTGCTGCAGGAACATCTGACTCAACAGAACCAGAAGAATGATGAGGGTTCTGATGTACTCTGACTTCAGCGTGTACCGCAGCTGATCTCTATCACAGTGTGATCAATGCGAAACCATTTCATTGGCTGACAGCCATATTTGCATTCTTAACTATTATGATTAAAAGGCATTTTTATATGTTATATGATAAATGTCAATTTTAAATCTTTTAAATATACTTTCTTCATGTTTCCTCTTATTCCTTTGCAAAGTGAAGGTATTTTTGCTTCTGTCGATATTATTTATGAAATGACATGCTGAACATTTCTAATCAAATGTTTGTTTTGCATTATATAGATTAACATATCAGTTCATCTTGATTTTCAGAGTTCAGAAGACACATTCATGCAGACGACACACACAGAGCAAATAACAGAACATAGACCATAAACCACATTAGATAAATAAAAATCCAATTATTGAAAGCTAAAATTCTGCACACTGAAAATATATAAACAGTGCTGCTTTTGATTTTCATAAACACTTGACGTTTTGATGAATATTATTGTCATTATAATGTGATAAGACGATCACTGAAGGTATTATCAGTTGCTGTAGTTAAAGTACACTGACAGTTATCTAATGCAAAACCATATAAGAATATAAATTGATTTCTTATTACTTTTAATGTTTGTTCTAAATTGTGTTGCTTACAAAACATCAAAAAATAAACTTTCAACACAGTCCCACTTTCATCTGACCGGGGTTAGTTACTCATAGTAGTTTTGGAATTCAATATTTTTTATGTTAATGTTTGTTTAGGCACAAAACCGTGTAAAGTTTTAGGGTAAACAAAATCTATTGAACATTTCCACTGTTATTACCTACATATGAAAAGATACAACACACAGTGGGTGTGTTCATACACTTTATGGGTTGTCACAACGGAAATGACCAATAAACTGCCAAAGAGTTTTCAGCATAACAGCTCTGGTAATAAACACTGAAACATGACCTGTATGACTAAAAGTTTCGCCTGGTTTGAAGTGAACTGGCATTTAAAGACACTTTTAATGGTGCATATCTCTGTGTGGGATGAATCATCAGTGTTTTGTACGTGGCATGTTCAGGCTCCAGCATTCACTGTTAACGTCAGTGATGTCACTGATGCCGGAATGCGGAAGTGCTCACCTGACGCTTTCTTTAAACTCACTTTTGTCGTGCACTAATGCATCATGTATTTATTACACATTGTGTTGGTCTCTTTTTCTATTTTTAATACATTTTTACATCGCTGTACTTCGTATTACGAAGGTACACACCTGTGACGTTGCACACCTGTACGGAAGCGCCGCACCGTCAAGCATTTTCATTGGTCGTGGCGGGGACAGTTGAGTGATTGTCATGTTCACACGCCAATCAGGTCACGGTGGAGGCGGGTCTACATTTCAGCACCGTGACGTGTTTGTTTGCGTTTAGATGAGGAGAGAACGGGGCGAAACCTGCATGACGTAACCCAGCAACACCGTATGAAGTTCACATCTATAATCTGATTTATGTTGTTATAAGGTCACAGCGTGTGTGTCAAAGCGAACTGCACCATATATCTTTACATTGATTCCCGTGACGTCATGAGGCGCTGGTGATGGACGGAGTTTGTGTGTAAATACACGAGCAACACTTTCACATCATTGATCATCACTGAGAGAATTAAAGTCATGGCCGGCAGAGAAGACGACTATGATTATCTGTTTAAAGGTGAGTTTCTTCTGTCTTCCTGTGTTCCTGATAAAAGTCACATTATTTACTTTACTCGAGACTCTCCAGCTGTAAGTAAAAGAGAAAAGTTTTAATCAGTGTTTTAATGTTACACGATTATATAAACACATGATGGTTTGTGTATCTCAGGTGTCGTGATAATACTGTACATCATACATGTTAAAATAATCGTTTCATGATAAAGATATGGTGGGAAAAATGTTTTATATGCAGTTTTTATATCGTATCTCTGAACACAGTGGAATTGATTTTTGTGTATAAGAGTTGATGATATTTGAGTGATTTTCTTCTGAAGTTTCAGATACATGAGTGCAGTGAAACCGGTAGGGCGTGTATAAAAGCAGGTCTTGCCGGGATGGGTTTGCATTGTTAAAGTGCTGTTAAATCATAAGAGCTTATGTATTTGATTCATAATGCATGACATCACCTGTTTGTCCTGTATGTAGATTGTGGTTGAGTCCTCACACACCTTAACTCAGTCAATCTGTACTAGTCAAATTTACACTAAACTATCCAGTGTGTTCAACAGAAGCGGAGGTCTCGTATAACTCATGATATTATTATCAGACTTCAGTGGATTTTAGCCTTTATGTTGATGTGTTGCTATTTTAATAGTTTGAAGTCTGTTGTTATATACTCACCCTCATGCCCTTCCAAATAGTTTCTGTTGTGGTGCACAAAGGTAAAGTACAGTATACAGTCAATATGATTGTAAATGACTGTTTTATTTTAGTGTGTGAGCTATAGTTTTTAGTTTCATTTATTCTTGAGTGGAGAAGATTGTCAGTGAATTGAATTGTCAGTCTTTTACGCTATCAGCAGTCTTCAGTCAGTACAGTGTATTTGATCAGATAGCAGTCATATATACTAATATTAAGGTGTTATGTTTCTGGTGACTGTAAACTGTCATTGTATGGACAACAGCTGTGTAAAGATTGTTTAAAAAGCCATTTTTGTTCTAGATGAATAATCATGTACACATTTACATTTGTTCACATTAAAATTAGCTCAGAAATTTGAGCCACTTGACCAAGTTAAATATTCACAACCTGTGAAATTAAATATAATTTAAAATCGTATCTGTTGTGTTTTTGCTCTCCATCAGAGGCAGAGAGACACTGTCAGTATTTCATAAGTCAGTCTGTGTGGGTGAAACAGGGAGTTGCTCCTTGTTCAGTTATTGTTAAAGCAGCTTTGTTGAAACACACCCTCTGTGTGTGAAATATTTGAGTGGAATCGCTGCTGTGTGGTGACGAGAGGCCAGTTCCCTGCCAGAGCACAAACACGATCAGTCTGAAGTCAGTAACAAAAGCACAGACAATAGCATCGCACAGATGAAGCAGCTGATCTCACGCACATCATCGTCTTCCTCCGCAGTGGTGCTGATCGGAGACTCGGGTGTGGGCAAGAGTAACCTGCTGTCTCGCTTCACCCGCAATGAGTTTAATCTGGAGAGCAAGAGCACCATCGGGGTGGAGTTTGCCACACGCAGCATCCACGTGGAGGGCAAGACCATCAAAGCCCAGATCTGGGATACGGCCGGACAGGAGAGATACAGAGCCATCACCTCAGCGTAAGTGCTGCCGGTCAAGACATCAGATCATATCCCTGTTTTTATTTTCTTCTGGTGAGAACATCAAAACTTTAAAAACAGGTGAAGGTGCATCAGCAGTCAGCTGAGAAAAATATTCAGTTCTCTCTTTCTTTACTTCTTTTTTTTTTGCTCTTGCATGTGATGTTCCACTTTTGTGTGTGTTTCTCTATAACAGCAGCTGCTAAATGTCTGAATGTTAGAACTCTTTTCCACTTAAAGAAGCAGGTTCTCCAAAAATAAAGTCTGTCATCATTTCCTCCACACCGTCTTATTATTCTTCCATGAAACATTAAATTAGATCTTAGGCAGTTTATTCGTGCAGTGAAAATGGATGAAAATGGGTGAAAATGATTTTTAAATGAGCAGTAAAAAGCTCTTGCATGTGTGTGTTCACAGGTATTACAGGGGTGCTGTAGGTGCTCTGCTGGTGTATGACATCGCCAAGCATCTGACCTATGAGAACGCAGAACGCTGGCTGAAGGAGCTGCAGGATCACGCAGACAGTAACATCGTCATCATGTTAGTCGGGAACAAAAGTGACCTGCGTCATCTGAGGGCCGTGCCTATGGATGAAGCCAAAGCGTTCGCAGGTCAATGTTCAGCTGTGTTCAGCTGTGTTCAGGAAGATACCTTGAAATTGAGTAGAGAAAATCTACAAGCTTCTTATAATTTCAAATAATTAAACTGCAGTTTAGTGAAAAACTTTGTAACTTTGTAACTTTGTAACAGTGAAAAACTTTACTAACAGAAAGCGCTACTGAGAGGCAGTTTAAATGTATTTATTCCTGACTCTCTGTTTATATAATTTATATTTAAATCAAAGAAAATGTTATATCAGAAAAACTGTTGTTATTGAGAGAACTGACAGGCCTAATACTTAAAATTAAAAAATAATACAAACAATAATAAGTAAATAATAATTTATTAACTGTTACTTGAAAAGCTGCACGCATAGCTTGTGCAGATATCAGGAAGTAACATTACTGTGTGCGTGTGTTTTGTGTGTGTGTGTTTTGTGTGCGTGTGTTTTGTGTGCGTGTGTTTTGTGTGCGTGTGTTTTGTGTGCGTGTTTTTTGTGTGCGTGCGTTTTGTGTGCGTGTTTTTTGTGTGCGTGCGTGTGTTTTGTGCGTGTGCGTGTGTTTTGTGTGTGTGTTTTGTGTGCGTGTGTTTTGTGTGCGTGTTTTGTGTGCGTGCATGTGTGTGCGTGTTTTGTGCGTGTGCGTGTTTTGTGTGCGTGTTTTGTGTGCGTGCATGTGTTTTGTGTGCATGTGTTTTGTGTGCGTGTGTGCATGCGTGTGTGTTTTTTAGAGAAGCATGGGCTTTCTTTTCTGGAGACATCAGCTTTGGACTCTTCTAACGTTGAACTGGCGTTTCAGACCATCCTCTCAGGTGAGAAATGACAAAACGAATCAAACATTTAATGCCGGTGCATTGATTTAAATGTAGAAAAACGTTATTATAATAATGTTTTTAATTACATATTTACATTATTAGGAATCCAATGAGAATCATTAGCAGGAATAATAAACGGTATAAATACAAATAATAAAATGGTCCTAAAAACATTTTTTGCAAAATGTCTTGTTTGTGGAATTTTAGTTTGTTTTATCTTACGATGACTGTAGTTTAATACAATGGGAATTAGTGTAGAATGATGTAATGTGTAGGATTCATACAGAGATTCAGCGCAGGTAGTGAAGTGAGTTCTTTAGGTTGCCACTAGATGGCATCAGACTCCAGGTCACAGTTAAGCAGAACTTAACACAGGAAACAGATTTGCCATGCAGGTGTATGTGTGTGTGTGTGAGCTGTTCATTTGCTCTGAGAAAAACCTCTCTTACTCATTTGTTAACAAACCATAACTCAAGATATTGTCCCATCATTATATTATAATGTAAAGATTTCACCAGGTTTATAACACTGACCTCTGCCTGACTCTCACACAGAAATTCACCGCATCGTCTCTCAGAGGCAGATGTCTGGCCGTGGAGATACAGACTTCTCACCAAACTCCAAGGTGGTGCCCATCACTATACAGCCCACTCAGAATTCTGGCAAGCAGGGAGCCTGCTGTCAAAATAACTAACCGCCACAGCGCCACCACGGGGTTGAGGAAAATGTGAGCAGAGCTGCAGGATGGGCCGCGTCTGTGTCCTCTGCCCTGTGTGGTTAACATATGTAACAAACACTCTTAGTTTTGCCCACGTTCAGCAATAAGAAGTTGAATTTGAATGGATCAAGGATGTCTGAGTTCTGTAGACGCTTCTTGTCAGAAGCAAGCGGCTCATCTGTTGTATCTGCACTTTTGTCACAGACACAATGCTTAGAAGGTGTGAAACTACTTTTAAATATCAAGTGTTGGAGGGTCTTTAGTAAAAGTTAAATATTTTATCCTCAGTTAATCACCACCAAGATAGTCAGACATCTTTATCATGCATCTCTTTAAACTGCCGACACATTAATCAGCTCCTACAGTCACTTCACATCTGTGTTCACTGAATGCAGATATGACCTTCACATTGTCTGCTGTTTTCTTTCTTTTATAAATGGTTCTCTTTTCATGTGTTATATTAGTGATCAGAATTGCTTCTCCATCCATTTCAGCTCTGGTCCTCTGTGCTCATGTTTCTGTCAGAAAAATGATAGTAAGTTAAAAACAGTTGAACAGCAGGAATGTCCATTCAAACATTCTGTGTTTGACTGTTCTTAAATGTCGGAACGGAGCGTCATTATGAAATCTGGATAACATGTACAGTGTGCACGTCAAAGCCACCAGAACTTGTGTGATACAACTTAATGGTTTATTTGATCGTTTGAAGTGTGTTGAAATCGTAACTCATGTAATATCAGGCCATCATCGGCAATAAAAAAAATCCCAATTTCCCAAATATTTTTGCTGTTTTCTTAACATTAATGAAAGATTTTTAATGAAATCATCAGGCATCTGGATTTTGAATCATAATTATTACATTTTTTATGACTCTCGTTCCAAATCAGATTATCCAGTGAAACGCTGGTCAGAAAATCTTCTTGTTTTACTGTGTGTGGTTGAACAGACATTTGTAAGAAGGCTTTAGCTTTAGCAGGATTATTGCTGCTGTCCTTCCACTGATAGTTTATGTGTCTGTTTGGAAAATGAGAGGCAGGATTCAGTTGTCTGAGAAAAGCTTCTGTCATTGGTCGAGACAGAATTCATATTGTATTGCAGGGCAGATGAACTGATGGCTTCTGAGACCCTGGTGAGGTTTTCTTACTGGAAATGAATTCCTTGCTGCCCACCCCTCTGATCTGCTCCATGTAACTTGAAGAGCATCACATCTCCTGAGACCTCCCTCACTCTTCTAGCTTTCTGCTTTTTGTCTTTCTTTTTAAAACCTCCTCAGTGTGGTTATATTGTGGCACATATGCTCACAGGTGTTTGCTGTGATATTCATGTTGTCCGTGTCTCTGGGGTTTTGTTTTCACCTGTATTTTATTGTAGTGTTTTATTTTAAATAAATGCACGAGGTGCTTTGCTAATATCCGCTGCCTGTAATATTTATGCTAATGCTGTCGGTCTGTTGAACTGGATATCAGACGTTTAGCGGGAGTCGCTGATAATTACTGCTTTGGGAAGATTCTGTCATCGTGTCTGTTCTTTTCCCAGTGGGATTCTTGAACAAAGACTCTGGAAACTCAAATATATTTTCATTGAACAACATGAAGGTTTTTCGGCCGTTGGGATACTCAAGCGCACAACACGACGGATCTCGGGGAAAAATGACTTTAACTTTGGTGGAAAGATTGTATGTGCTGAAGCAGGAAATTTGTGAATTTAACAGGATTCCCACACCGCTTGACCAGTGAATTTCCAGAGACTTCCCAAAGGTTTGTAACTGCAGAATATAATTTATAAATTATTGTATAGAGATCACACAACAGCGCAATTTCTTGCTTATGAAATATTTAAGAACTGAGCATCATTTATAATCACTATAGAAGTTTCCAGTGCTTTTGCATGCTTTCAGGATGTTATTAATTTCAATGACTTTTCCAGGCCTGGAAATCACAACTCTGCTATTTCCATGTTTTTCATGGCTGTGGGAATCCTGGTTGTATCCTGCGATTGATTCAGTTTTTAAACACTTGTGCTTTTGTTGGGGAAGAGGATGTTTTTTGAAATGTTAACTGTGCACATTTTCTTGTAATTGAAAGTATAAATTGAATGTATAAATAAAGTTTCTTTTGTCTCAAATCACCAGGTGTTTGTTTGGAACAGAATTCAAGCTAGCAGAGACAGATTGTTCTGTTTGTTTTATTAAAAACATTTACAATACAATTTCTTGAAAATAACAGATCAGAACTAGTATGGCATAGATACATTGATCAAAAATCAAAGAACATGTTCTAGGAAAGAAAACCTGCAATCTGTGTGTCCTGCAGAGACACGATACTGAATAATGAAATGAAAGAAGTCGTGGAGTCTGTGATACGACTCCTCAAATATCAACAATAAATGAAACACTAGTAGCAGGAGATCACTGAGCAAACTAATACACTGAGAGCTGTTTAACCACTTCTACTGTGCTGGAAGCTACCAAACACATAGTAACTCAACCCAAATGAGGTCACCAAGATGACCGTCCTGCCCCCCGTTACTGTCTGACAGAAACTGAACCCACTACACAACTACCATTGCCACCACACAGCATGTTCACCATGAAGTACTGAAACGGATTTTTTGTAGTTTAATCTTGTAAACAACAGTTCACTGACATATTCCAGACACTCTCGGTTATAATGAACGTTTATCATTAGCCCTTGAGTGAGTTTGTACATAAGCCGTATTTGTGCAACAAAACTAGTTTCAAGTTACATGCAAAAACTGTTTTACTGTAAGTATGCTGGAGATCTGCTTTCTGTTCGTAATAACCGGAAACAAATGCAACAGCTCAGTCTGATCTGAGAGAAACAAATTTTAGATTTAGTGTCATGCACATTTTTAAACTATTGGAAACTGGAACATTGTTACATTTTGTAGATTGTTGCTTGTATTTCTGTGTGTATGCACAACTGGTTTTCTGTTTCACCCTGTTATACTCATTTGCTTCACAACAATTGCATTGGAGGACAAAGAAAAATAAAATATTTTAAAAAGGGGAGAGATGTATTCATTCAGATATATGGCATTAAAGGGCGAGCACGCAACACTGAGTGCTTCTATAATGCAAAAATGTGGTATTGAGGCACAAACTCGAAGTGACTAAAATACCCCAAAACCCTATAAAATATTTTTGTTGTTATCCTATTGTTAATGCATTTAAAACGGCACTAAAATATAAGCCTTTGAAACCCACCCCATTTGTTTTATGCTGTCAGAAGTGTGAAGGATTTTTCTATCTTTCATAAATAAAAATTCTATAGTCTTAATCATTTTAGTAGAAATCAACTCCATGCGTTTTAGAAATATATTAACTTCTTAATTTATTAATTAAAAAACAAAATGTCTTGAAGTTACTTATAAATATGTTTATGCTTCATTAAAGATATTCATAAATAACATCCAGCTACTTCCTCTGTCTATGAAACAATGAATGTTAGCAAAATAGAATCTTACGAAACAGCTATAAGACATTTTTCCCTTTTATTTTGCTTTGTATATATGCTGTGAGGAATAAGCAAAACAGTCATGGTGGTATTTCTCCAGTCATGAATCTAAACTTAAAGCTTGCGTTTGAGAAATAAAAGAAAAACGCAAAATTCAGACATTGGTTGGGCGGCCATTTGTACATTCAAATACATTATTTGCCCTTTTGTACTATATGAGAAAGGCATTACAATTGCTTAAGTGCATTAATGTGTTTCTTCTCTGGTGATTCTATGAAATAAAGGCTGCAGAGGTTATAGATAAATGCATTGCAGCTTTAATATCTGTTATGTAAGAACATATAAGCGTATTATATACTGTTTCTCTATCCAGAGTTAAAACATAGTAGGAATAAAAATGCAAATATATCATTGATAGGAATGTGGAAGGTATTGGAAGGTATTCTGTGCATCAGATGCTTTATGTTGGGTGAGAAATATGTTTGGAAAAATAAACTGGCATCTTTATACACCATCACATTAAAATCCTGCAGTACACATGGCTCTTATATTTTCACAGATCTCAGCTGTTCAAATGTAAATAATGCTCAGGAAAATAATTTCTCAGCATGCACAACCAATAAAAGCAGAAACCAGTTGAATGGCAAATATTCAACAACACCACAGAATTACTGAAAAGAGCAAAACGAATCACAGTGGTTCTCAATATTGAGCTTCACGTTAGACAACACATTCTTGTTAAACCTGTTAAACTCTAACTGGACCACCTCAACTAGTTAATCTGGATCTGCATCTTGACTGCCACTTCCTCCCAGAATGTTTATATGAATGAATCTGATTAGACATTTCTGATATGCTTTTTAAATAAATATTATCCTCTGGGCTGCTTATACGTACAGAGTGTCGAGCCATTAGGGTGTTCAGATTAGGCTGTAGGTGAATCAAACACTGTACAAACAGAACTATACGAGTTCAGTCCACAACTGATTGTAATATCCCTCATTTTTTGGTCATATATTTTCTGAAGAACTTTCATCACATGTTAAATTGTTTAAGTTGTATTTTTGGGGCTTCATTAACATCACACTTTATTTTCTGTTACGACGCCTCACACAATAGCAAAAACTAAAAAGTTGGCTATTAGAATATTTTCAGAATTGCTTATATATGTGAAATATATGTAATGATATGCTTATGGTAATCAGTCTTTATTATATATCTCCCTAAAATCAATAAATATAGTTTTACACTATCAAATAAATAATACTCAAAAAGATCTTGTTGTGATTGGCTGTATAAAGTCTTTTAAACCGTATTTAAATAATATCTTGTTCATTGATCCAGGCTACATTCTTTTAAATCTATTTGAAGTTTTGATGTTTGGTTAAGAAACTAAACTATGAAGTGCTGCAATTCAGACTGGGAACGTCGTAACTGCTTTTGTTTTGCTTGCAAAATGACATCTAAGGGCTTTTTATTCAGTAAATTAAACGGTCTTGGTTTAAAAATTCTTATCAACCACCGTAAAGCATTTTTGTGACGCTGCATTTTTGGATGGGAGAAAGACAAGCATTTATCTAGTTTCACTCTGATTTCTTCACCGTGAAGACAGTTATTGCTCTTCCCTGCGTACACCGACCTAGTGACCTTAAAACACTCAGAACGTTCTAGAATGTGGTTTCTAGACAGACAAATGCGGTTCAGAATCAGATTCTAAAATAACAGCCATTAAAGTTTGCATAATCGATTCTAATTTAAAAATGGTTTTGGCTTCATAAACAGACCAAATGCACAAAGATACATTCCTTCCACAGACACCGGGTGTCTGCTCTGATCAGTGCTGGAGATTTGTACGGTAACGGAAAACAATCTAGTCATAATTCTATTTGTTTATATAACATTGTATCACTGACGTTTCATTCGAAAGGAAATTAAGCTGCTATTTTTAAACAACACGTGCTTGAGAGAAACTGCGTCATTTAAAATATGACTGAGCGACTGGTTCAACATATGCCTTCAGTGCAAATTGAACCAAACTAACCCAAACAGAACATAAGTGCAATAATAAAGATAATATCAGTTGTCATGGGGATAAAGAGTTTGCAGTCCAGAACCGTACACGTTTTTTTGATTGCAAATGCTGTTTGCTTTCTAAAAAATAAGGTGCTATTTAAGACTTTCATTTAAGCCTCTCTTCAGTTCTGTTTCTTAAGTTATTTAAAGGGACTTAATATATTTAAAGAAAATACATCATTAGAGTGATGCTATAAAATGTGAAGTTGTTCAACAGACAAAAAATTAACAAAATAATAAAAGAAAAACACTGTTAGGTGCCAATACAGCCATAATACATTAATTCACATGAGGCAAACAAAACTTTCTCTGCTGTAACAGTCAACTCAGCAATAAAAGTTATTCAAAAGAAATATTGACGATTCTAATGGCTCAAAGGTAATAGTTACACAGTTCATTAATTACAATCTCAGGCTTACCCCAGTAAATCCTCCAACGCCGCACGCATGTGACGCTGACCCAAACACACCACAATTTTGGAGGCTCAGTTCTTTTATACTGGCCTTCTGGTGAAAAACAGACCCTTCCCAACCACCAAACATCATAATCCCTCATTCCAAACTCCCCCAGCCTGGGAAGAGACAGGCAGTGGGTGTGTGATTTCATTTAGCATGAACAGCTTCAAACTGGGCGTCTCCCCCCACTTACTTGTCAATTACAATTGTCTGATTTCACTGCAGAGTTCAAGGCTGTTCTCTGATTGGCTGGTTGTGACCGCGGACTGGCGAGTCTGTCTGAAGGGGGTCACGGCGGGATGTCCCGCTCATGAAGGAAGACTCCATGGAAACTTCAACAGTCTGCCTCACATGCAGATTAAATGAGGACACGTTTTAAGAACGAACTAAGAACCGAGAGATTTCTGCTTTGAACAAACACTCAGAAAGTTTTAAAAAATGCTTTGGAGTAAAACAAACCGTTGAATTTATCTAGTCAGCGTTCACTCTCTACCCAGAATGCCAGCCTGTCTGTTTAAAATAAAATCTGCTCTTGAATTTTTTTCTCCCCGATGGCAGGACAAAAGAGGCCCTTTTTCCCTTTGGGAATACTGTGACTTGAGGGGCAGGAAAAAACGAGAGAGAGCGGCTGACAGGAGGGGCCCCAGCTGCACCTAGTTTACAGAGTGTTTGGGAGGGACGCGGCCCCCTGCTAAGCGTCATGTCCAAATGCAGAACAGGGACCATCCGCATTCACGGCACTGTATGTGGCCCCTCCTTTCCCCAGCAGTTGTTCTGCACCTGGACTCTGATGTATGGCTTATTATCAGCTCTCAGTGGACAGGCCATGCTGGGGCGCTGCAAGAATTGTGCCACCACTGTGACAAAACAATACACTCGTTGGGAGGAGTTCTGGAGCTCAGTGACTGCAGTCGCACAGAAAGGTTGTAGAATTAAAACGCCCCCTCCCTGACCACTCCCCCAATCATTAAAAAAAGTCCATCTAAAGTACGATATAAAACACCTGCCTCAGAAAAGACTCAGTGGCTGTGCAGCTCAAACGCAGGGTCACGAGGGCGAGCGAGTGGGTGCACGTCGTACTGTAGCTCTCAGTCTTGCTCTCTTTTGTCTGCTGGATCTATTCAGGATCAGATTACCGGACCCCTCGCCCTCCTCGTCTCCCGTTTACATCTCACGTCTCTGATCAGCTTTTACAATTAAATGTGTGAAAAAATTAATTCATCAATTTACTGAGTGCAATCACAAAACAAAGAGCTTGATGTAAATAAACGGTTAGAGGAACGAGGAAATACATCTTGACCATCAGAACTCTGGATGCATTCCAAACCTTATTAAACACGTATTTTTGTGTTCACAGAAATTGTGCCCAGTACGACTGTTTTCAGAACAGTGTTTACGTTCATTAAGAACATCTCACTGTTTAACTGCCAATTACCCGTCAGAATATTGGGCAGAAATTCCATCATACGCACGAATTCACAAATGTATTTAAAGCCACACCGACATCAGTCCCTATTGGCCATTTTTCTACCCTCTGTTTCTACCAAATCTGTTTACTTTGACAATCACTTTACATCAGTTTTAAGGTGCAAAGGTTTTAGTTCGCCTTGAAACAAAGAAATACTTTCTCTTCTGCAGCATGTGAAACTCTAATGCAATCTCAGGAAGTAAACTTGCATTATTTGTATCGTAATAATGAAAATAATAATGGCAGTTATAATTTACTTCCCCAGCAAAGCAAAAGTTTAAAATGTTCACATTATTTCAGCTGTTACTGTCCACACACAAAAAAGCACCAATAAAAAATTAAATAAACAAAAACAAATTAACATGCTAAGAACTACGTTCCTTCCATTTAAAAAAACTTTTATAAAATATATATGTATATATGTGTACATACAAAAGAAAAATCTGAAAATACTTTCCTCTTTTTTTAGTAAAGCAAGCAGTGTCTTCTAAAATATCTGCTTGTTTAGGTTTTGTGTTTTCTGAAAAATAATAAGATAAAACAACAGAGTGAATACGGACAAAATAAAAAGGGGGTTAAAGGTCAACTGAACCTACAGAGTAAAAACGAGCACGCACAAAAGAGGAAAAAATAAGGAATTTTTAGGAGAATATTCGGATGGCCTGTGTGACCAGGGTGTGGCAGGCCGGGCATTCCGGATGGTTCAGCTCACAGATTCGGATAGCGCACTCCATGCAGAAGAGGTTGTGACCGCACGGGACGAGCGCGGCCGTCACCTTACTCTCAAAGCAGGTCATGCAGTCCCGGGTCACAGCGGGTGGTGAATCCGGCACGGGGAGGCGTCCAGTGAACGCAGCGCTCACCGCAGTGGGCTCGCTGTGGGCACGACGCGCCTGAGCGCGGGGGGACCCGACAGCATTGGAGTTGCCAGTACCGCATGGTTCGGTCAGCCCCGGGGACAGTCTGGTGAGAGGGAGGGGCAAGCCCCCGAAGCTTTTGGAGCGCTGCTGAGTGTAGTAAGCCACCTGTTTGGGATAGTCGGGGTCGCCCCAGCTTTGAGTGCTGTCTGAGCCAAAATAAGAGCACGGCTTCTCCCCGTCACCCGGGCTGGTAAAGTCACCCTTGCTGTAAATCCCTCCACTGCTGCTTCCCACCACAGCGTCTGAGAAGTTCTGGCGGTAGCTGCTGGTGAGCGGCTTGCGCGGGGCCCCCTGTAGCCCCCACACCTGCTGCAGGCGGCTTTCCAGACCCCCGCTGCCACCGTCGGGGCCCAGGCAGTCGTTCTCATTGTTGTGATCGTGCAGCCCGCCCGTGCGGAAGGCGATGTGTGCCTCTATTTCCTCCCGAGCTCTCTCCGCGTTCCCCGGGGAGCCCGTGATCTCAAAGACGGGGTCGCGGTCGCGGCTCGGAGTGACAATGTAAGTGCACGTTTGCTGTTGGATGCGTTTGATGGTCGAGCCTTTAGGCCCGACCACCAAACCCACCACGCGGTACGGCACCCTCACCTGGATGGTGGTCTGGCCAGGCAGCGGCGCAGGCGGCGAGCCGCTGAAAGACACGCCCAGCTTGTTCCTGGAGGCCCGCAGCATGGAGAAGTGCTCCGCAGCCGAGATGATCTCGCGTCTGGCCAGCGCCACGTCTTCCTTGCGACCGGTGATGAGGAAGACCGGCTCTTCACCTCTGACCGGGGTCTTGATGTAAGTGTTCGTCTTTGCACGCAAAGCTTTGATTTTGCAACCTGTTGATGAAGAAGGAACGTCGTGATTAAGGCTGATACTTATCAAGTGCACCTGTCAGTAAAAACACTTTAGTTTGTTTCCAGGTCATAAGGTCATTTGTGCTCAGGCCCACACAAGAGTCTACAACAGCAACCATCTGCAGAACATTCACAAAGCTCTACACAATCTCCCCGCGTGTGGATTCAGAAGACACGATTCATGCTTTTAGCTTTGATTTACATTTTACTGAGTGTTTCAATGCATTTCACAAATTTTCCTAAAATCAGGGCAGAAAGTGTAGAGAAAAGGTCTGCGGATCCCACCGGGTCTGCCCACGTCTTTATATAATTGTGACCAATACAGCAAATTTACCACATTATTTGATCATCAAAATCATTATCTTGAAATGTATTGTACTTTATAAAACAACGAGCTGCATTCAATTTTTTGTAAATCATTCATAAAACCATTCTAACTAAATTGCAAATTGTTCATTAAATCATTTTTACATAAAATGGTGCATTAGGAATGAAATGTGAAGAAACTGGCTCTGCTCATGATTCACGAATGAAGCTCAGTGAGGTGGGTATTACTGTTGGCTCGTCTCTTTTGTGGTAACTAATCAATTTAAAAATACTCTTTTTGCTGCATCAGTGCTGTTATATTATATTATAAAAACATTTGTAGGGTTTTAACCCTCTGAAGTATTTGGCACAATAAATCTCATTTAGCAGAATAGATAAACACTCTGTTTTGATGTGTCCTGTTAAAAACCTGAATGAGACACGCTTTCAAAAATCACTGTTTGAACACCACCCACTCCACAAGAATACAGCGTTACTGACAGTTAACAAACAGCTACTGTAATATTCAGCTCGAATCAACACAAATTCTTAAATGTGTTTTAAGGGGTTTCAGAGAGACACAATTTCACCACCGTCACATCTGCAAATTTCACGTGCTGATTAGAGGACAAAAATAAAAATATCCACATGATGCAAACGCTTAACCACCTCAACACCAAATCCTTCATGAAGTTATTGTTGAGATCTGAATTCATGACAGTGCAAGACAGCACACAGACCCTATCAGACGTCTCACACGCAGCTCAGGGTCCTTGATTAGCACCTCAGTGGTGTCTTATCAAGAGTACGGAGGCTTTGTCCGCCTGAAGCTCCGTTCAGTAGATGCATCTCTGCTCACTGCTTTTATGCCTCATTGTGTTCAGCAGAAGCTAAAAAAATAACCTGGATGGCCCGTCTAACACTGACAGCAGGAAACACGGCAGAACCGGTGCGCTCGCCGCAGGAGAACATCTCCAAACAGACACGCGGCCGCAGTTCCAGCCCATGCTGTGAAGAACAGATGAGTGTGTCCTGACAACTGTATCCTTCTTATTTTCAGGCCAAATGGACCTAAAGAACGATGCCGTCCCTGCCCTAGAAAAACCTCCTTTAGGAAATCCCAAAATATGTAGGAAAGGCTAAAGAAATGCATCATGTTTCACTTCAGATGTGGCTGTTATCAGTAAGTCCTGAACTAATGAGGACTGGAGGACTAAATCCTCTTAATCAGCAGTTTGTAGTCCATGTGTTATTCTCACAGCGTTTAAAGTTACACCATCTGAATCCAAGAGTTCCCCTCTGAGACACAAACTCATCATTCAGGACGTTTATTAGCGCACACTTATTAGTGCACACTTCATCTGTGCTACCTGGGTAAGATGTTAGTCTCTGAATGGACAGACAGCTGCTGTACTGGCAGACGGGTGTGACTCTAATACAGCTTTACAGTCTGTCTCACCAGATTTAAATGTAACACAGCTTTCCACGAAACTGATCATGTGCTCTCAGTTTATTATGAAGTGCTTAGTAACAATAAATAAATAATTCGTGCAATATCGGTTTCTGCCTTTATTACGAGACAACAGCATCAAACAAAACTTGCTTCCACAACAGGAAAATGAGCCCTTAACTTATTCAAAAATATCAACACACAACTAATAAATGAAGACTTTAACTTTTCCGCTGAGTCACGTCAGTATTTGTGTCTTTTCTGTTCAAGTGTCGCGCTCTCGGTTCGTCTGAACGCGCGCGCGGACTTTCCGCTC
>JAZGTK010006533.1:7142-20685 GCA_036877625.1 Ambastaia sidthimunki | reverse complement strand
TCTGTTCATTCATGTCAAACATGTCAGACAGAAGCCACTTTTGCTTCATTATTTGCTTTAATGAATGATACGTTTACAGTGTATATAGTTATTATGACAAAGCATTTAGACTTTCCAGACAAATATTAAAGTGTGATACAAACAAGTTTGCCTTGGTCAACAAGGCTGTATATAACGCTTCCTTGTTCACAAACAAATACACACAGACACACACACCACACACATTCTGAACACAGTCCAAGCAGTTTATTACACCCTTTTCTGTCTAAAGCATTCAAATGTCTCTTCATTTGTATTCAGTATAAAGGCTGCTGTTCTGTTCAGCTGATTTAAGCCAACTGGCTGGAACTGAAAACTTTTAAATCTTCCTCAAGCCAGTTCACATATTAAATACTGTAAATCTAGAATAATTAGGTTGAGAATCAAGATCAAAACCAAAAAACTTTTTGATTAAATTTAAGATCAACATGAAATCAAATTCGACCACATTTTCTTTTCTAGTGAACATTCCTGGTGTTATTATTGTGCATGATTCACACATTATTCTAAATACAGAATTATCATCTCCCTTTATGAAAATGTATTAAATGTGAGGTTAAGTAGAAATGCTAACTGTGTGTCCTTTGCGTGCAAGGAAGTAGCGATTCGTTCCGACAGTCCTGGACATGACGACAAACAGAAATGGATCCAGAGCGCTATGAAGACAACACAGACACACAGACACGCTGAAGTATATGTAGAAGTTCTCCACAGCGCTGGTGGACAGCAGCACATAGTGCACAAAATTAAAGCAGCTGCTGGGGCCAAAGCAAACGATAAAGATGATGAAGTTAAAGGTGCTAGCTCTGATGTACAGAGCCCAGTCTCTGTGTGAGCGATTAAGGTGCCAGACTATAGAAGTGTAACACGCCACGGTCAACACTAGGGGCAGGAAGAAGCCTAAACAGGTAAGACCAACATTATAGTAGACAAGCCACTGATAGGCATCTACATTGCCAGGAAGAACATCATGGCATGTGATGATCTGGAGATGTGCAACGGGGTAACTCTGTCGCACTAACAGCTCGGGCAGAACTGCAATTACAAACACGACCCAAATGGCTAAGCAAGACCAAGCGCTGAAGGAGCGCTTTGGCAGACTCTTGTAGAGGAACGGATGAACCACAGCTATGTATCGCTTTATGCTAATACAAGCTAGTGTGAACGTTGAGCAGTAGAGGTTGCCATAGAAACAGGCTGTAGTGATGCGGCAGGCGGTTTCACCGAATATCCAGTGGTTGCCGTTGAAGTGATAGTGGGCCTTCAGCAACAGGCTAAACAACAGGAGCAGGTCGGACGCTGCTAAGCTGCAGTACAGAATGGCGGATGAAATGATTCGCACTTTGGTTCCTATGGCAACCAGAATTGCGATATTGGCGGGAATCCCGACGATGACGGCTATGATGTAGACAGTCGGGATGAACCACTGGCTCAGGGGACCCCTAAGGTACATTGCCGTGGTGTTGCTACGTAACTCCATTTCTATAGCAACCACAGCAGAGGGGAGAATGCGGGTCTGTGGTTCTGTTAGGTTGGTGGGGAGAGGTATGTTTACTGGGATAGCATTTCCCTGAAAGGTCCTCGGGTTGATGATATTGGTGCTGTTTCGTTTGGTCCTCTGGGCTCGATTTCCTGCAGGGGGTGAAAATTTGGAACATCTGTTGTTAAGTGCTTGTAGTTTTATGTAGCTCTTAAAATGTTCATTGTTCAATTCAAAAACAGAAATTCTGAAACAATTTTAAAGATCATCTTTTTAAATCCTGCTTAATTATTATACATGCCGTTTTAATAAGCTCATATTAATCAAGAGATTAGTCATCATTCATACCTATTTTTCATTTTTTTACAGTTTTATTTATTATTCATATAATTTTCTTGCTGTTGAGATCAAATGAAAGTCAACATTATTTGTCAAAAAAATTGTTTTTAATATTTTTGTGTCTCTAGTATTAAATCAAATTGATCTATATAATGCGACCAAACACTCTATGAGTAATAATAACAATAATAACAATAATAATAATATGGTTGTGTTAAAATGTTGTAAAATTTTGTGGTTATAGATTCTAGTCAATAACTTCTATAACAAAAGTGTTTCTATGTGGCAGATGTAATGTTTGATTTTAGTGTAATAATCTTTTGTGGTAACATAACAGGAAACACGAGACTTTCTGAAGTATTTGGGTAACCGACATGAAACTTTTGAAAGAAATCCACTCGCTTACCTTTAGCATGAATCACATCCAAAAGAAGCAAAGCGAATAAAAGCAGAAGATAAACTTTCCCCATGACGAGCTGAATGTAACGCAGACGTGAAATCTCAACGCTGTTCTGAACCCAGACAAACTAACACAACGCGCGCTGTGACCGCATGTCTCTCTCTCTCTCTCTCTCTCTCTCTCTCTCTCTCTCTCTCTCTCGTTCCATTGTGATGACATCATCCCGTTTCCTCTCGTGAACTCTTTCAGATCTGTTTGGTCGCTTTTCTTAATGAGATAAACTAACTTTCAGGAATATTTTACCCAATGATGAAAATTCTATTGAAATTTACCCACATATATTTTTCCTCTGTGGAAAGACAATAAGACAGTATGGAGGCAGTGATCCTTCAGAGCTTTCCGATGCTTCTGATATTTCCTTTCAAACCAAGAGATGTAGACTGAAGGTCACACCACATGTATTTTCTTATAGATGTTTTCATTTGTACGTAAAATGTTTATGCATTGTGGTTTCAGTGCAGTCTGCTGCTATTGTGCATGAAGTTCAAAAAATATCACAAACCCCAAACACATTTATTCTTGCACACCCCCACATATCCGTCCACACATACACACACACAGGATTTAAATATAGCCCTGAACCTTATCATTCAAGTTCAGAGAGGTCAGCTTCCTCTGTTTACAGCTGTTTATTGCATTAAAGTAAACAAAAATGAGTTTACATCATTGATTTATATTATTAATTATTTCACAGAAAAATAAAAATTGTGAAAAACATGCAAAATTAACATCACAACTGTGACATACTGTATGTTTTTTAACACCAGGTCACATTTTCTTTTATCTCAGAGGTTTGTTCTGTATATGTTCACATCCCACTTATTTGCCTGTAACGTTCACAGAGTCACAGATGAATTTGAATGTAAAATATCACAGAGTTTAATTATGCGCACAGACTTTAAGGTCAGATACAAAAGATACAGGAAGCATTTTCTCTGTTAAAGTTAAACAGTTCATTTATTTTTAGCTGCATTTGTATTTATTTGCAAACAGATCTGATATGAGTGGACCCCGTTTATAAACATAATATTAGGATTAAAAGCAAAGATTGTGTTAAATTGTGTTATTTGAGTTGTGTTGACATTGTCTTAAAATATTTTCAAATCATTCTGTGTGACTGAAACATTTACGTGTCCTCTGTGAAGTCACAATGACCAATTGATAAAACTAGCATGTGCATAAATTCTATTTTGCTTTTTAAGCTGTTGGGTTTTCTATGACTGATAATTAGTGAAGGGGGAAATTTTGCTTCCTGTGTGAAAACATGGACATGACTAACATTCATCCACTGCTGTGAAAAAGCTCAAGTGAATGACCTGCCAAACTTCCTGCTGTCATAAATAAACATGCAATGAGAAACCTGCAGCCCTGTTGTGCAGTTTCTGTGAGGCTGGAACGCAGATGTTTTGAGTGAATTTTGGGGCCGGGGTGTGTCTTATGTTTTTCTGAGAAAAAGACTTTTGAAGTGTGACACATTAGCTTTTGTAAAGGGTCACTGGATATACACATACAGTGTGTACTGTACTTACATTGCACTCACAGTATGGACACAGCAGGAGGGTGTAAATGTCCTCTTTGGATGGTATTTGTTTGTTGCTTGCAATGCTCAAACTAACCCTAAAAATGACTCATTTAAATCGTTGCTCGCATATCATCATTAACAGTTAAAGTTATTTTGCTTTATTTTGCTTATTAGTTCTTTCTCAATAAAGACATTTCAGTGGTTTAGTGGTGAACACTCAAACTCAAGCTCGTTAATGTCTTTTCAAAGTTAATGACTCTGTAAACCCGAGAGAAACTCGTACAGCGCAGCAGCCGCTCAAGAGACCGTCACTACAGAAACAATCACAACAAAAGTGAACTGCGCCACAGAGCAGCGCGACTCTGAGTCTGACCTGTGATCATCATCTGTGATCATCGTCTGTGATCATCGTCTGTGATCATCGTCTGTGCGTGTTTAACTGTTTGTTACTTCTGGAAAAGACTGAACTGTGGCTGTCGCGTGTGTAAGGAGGCATGTGGCGCCATCGCTCGGAGGAGTTCAGCGTCTCCAGCATCAGATATTTCTCCAGACACAGAGGAGAGGTTCAAAAATAATGTCTTTATTTTATTCTGCATATTTCACAAACATGTATTCAATGTTTGCACTTTGTCTTTATTTATATAGTTTAATAACGTGGTTATATTATTATGTCAGGTGAACTGCTGCGCGTTCTCGCAAGACTGTCAGCTTCTGCTCACCTGTTGCGATGACGCAAGACTTTACCTGTGGAACGTCACGAGCGCTGAGCTCGTGGCCGCCGTCAGCGGACACACGGGTGCGCGCATCACGTCACAATGTCACTTATTCTTTATTAGTAGTTATCCTGCAGTTTAGATTAATAAACTCTTGGGAACTTTTCACGTGAAACGCACGTTATGAAATTGAAGATTTATAAATTCACAATAATCTTAACCTGTTATATTTTGGCATCTTTGGCCTGAAAAATCATGATTGTTTAGTTGCTAGAGTTTGAACCCGCAGGTCCGGTGAGGTCGTGTGTTTTCTCCGCGGACGCGCGGCTGTTCGCGAGCGCGTCTCATGACTGCACGGTGAGACTGTGGCGCAGCGGGAGCGCAGAGTGCGCGCGCGTCATGTCTGCTCACAGCCGCAGCGTGGAGACGGTCAGCTTCAGTCCGGACGGGCGGTGGCTGGTGTCAGGCGGGTGGGACAACAGGGCGCTGATCTGGAGTGTTCAGGTGAGATCCTGAACACCAGCTATTAGATCATCCCAACACCAGCTGAGACAAATACATTCAACAACAAAATTCCTTTTCAAGAACACAGAGCAAGATAAACATGTTATGTGATAACAGGTGTCTTTTTATCACAACAAATGCTGAACCGTTATGGTCACTTTACTGTTTGTGTTGTTCTGTGTTTCAGTCAGGGGAGAAGGTTCAGGAGTTGCGGGGTCACACTGCAGCTGTCCAGAGCAGCGTGTTCTCATCAGACTCACACTGGGTGGTGAGACTCACTGTGTGTATGTGATTGTTTTCATCTCTTCAGTATGAGCTGCATGGCCTCTGTCTCGTCTGGTTCTCTGCAGGCCACGGGATCCTGGGATCGATCAGTGCGAGTCTGGAAACTGCATGATGAAACAGAGGTTGTGACATTAAAGGGCCACCTGGGAAATGTGGCCTGTCTCTGTTTCTCTGTCACTGGGATGCTGGTGAGCTCACAGACGCAGATTGTTTTTGAGGGCGAGGTTTGGTATTTGGTCCAGGATAGATCTTTTCTTCAAACTAAATTTGGATCCATGTTTGATATTTTGTTATTTAGTGCAGTGACACGTTTTTGTGTTTTAGGCTTCAGGTTCATGGGATGGAACCGTGCGTGTGTGGTTGCCACAGCAACAGACGTGTCTGTATGTGTTGGGAGGGTGTGAGCGAGTGTGGGTCAGAAGTTTGGCCTTCTCCAAAGACGGGCTGGTTTTAGCATCCACTGCAGAGGGTGATAAGGTATAAACACACACACACACAACTAATGGAAGGAACGCTTGAATTTGTTTCTCTGTGGCAGGTGAGAATCTGGGATATGACTAATGGAACATGTCTGAAGTCATTACAGGTACAAACATGTTTGGTTTTACTCTGTATTAATGATGTAAAGGCTGTTTGTACATTGTGATGTACAGAAGTATGTTTCAGGGTCATAAGGACTCAGCATATGGGTGTGTGTTCACTCCTGGTGGAGAGCTTCTCACCAGCGGTTCTGATCAGCTGGATGTAGATGAGGAGAACAACACAGAGGAGATAAATGAGACATGAATGAGATTACAGGACAGTAAAGATGATGGTCACACATCCAAAGCAAGCAGCTGAAGAGCTCAAGAGTTCACACACAACCTTTACAGCATCAGTTAAACCGCTGAAACCTGAACTTACATCAGAACATGTTTGAATGTGGACAGAACAATGTAGTTTGTATGAAATATTGAAGAATACCAATAAAAGTTGCCAGAAAATGCTGCTCATTCATTACTACAAATTCATTACATCAATCATTTTGCAAAGCATTTATTTTTTCAATTTATGAGTGTTACAACTGAAATTGTCCTCTGGTGATTCCTGTTAGAATAACAGCTATCAGAGACACTGTGTCAGGATATTAAAAGATAAAAACAGGGTCTGCAGGCAGACCTTCATTAAAACAGAGGTTTTGATTTCTGGCCCTTGAGGTTCATTTCCCTGCAGTTTAACCCCCCCTCAACAAACCTGCCCGTAACTTTTCAGTAATTTAATCAATTTAGGCATATCCCATGATCTTCATCACAGAACTCAAGTTCAGCTTCAGACAGACTCAGACTCAGAAGGCTTATTAACTCCAGGGTGCCGTGTTTATTTTCAGTGAAAAAAACAGTACAGCTGTTCAAGCCTTAACAGCGTATTTGCGAATGGAGTAGAGGCGAGTCTTTCTCTGCATTTTCTTTGACATCAGCGACTGCTCGTGTTTCGTCAGCTCACGGCGGATGGCGCGGGTCTTCTTGGGCCTCAGGTCCAAAGGCTTGTACTTCTTACCCTAGACATGAAGAGAACAGCTGTCAGAATGTACTGGAACAGAGCATTATAGTGAGTCAAAGCAATAACTGATCCACCTTATTAGAAACAAAACATTTCAGAACTATTATAAACAAACAGAAAAACTGAGACAGGCAGTAAAACATCTAACAGGACTGAAAACAATATACAGGTTTGCTTCCTTGGCTAATAGTTGCCAAATCACCCAACCAACAACCGTGCTAAAAATCCCTTTTAGTTTTGGACTAAGTGCAGTTAATCAATGTGCGAATTCCAAACTATAAAATAGGGGGATATAGGAATTCTGTTGGCTACCCACAGCAGACAACTGTCATTTAAAGACACTGCAGCAGGAAGTTAAGATTTCTACAGCAAGAGAATATTCACACATTTCAGGAGGAGTGCTGGGTGACCATCTTGCAGAAGGAGGACAGTGTGATCAAAGTCTGGTCAACACAACGTACCAGCGGCAAAACAAATGATGTTCTCTGTGTGTAAGTGTGTTTGAGAGTTAAACTGACCTTGTAGAATTTCCTCAAATTCTCCTTCTGTGTCTGGTTGATAACTGTGAGGACTCTGGCAATAGACTTGCGAACAACTCGGCTGCAAAGAAACACAATTAACATCAGTGAAACTTGTGCACTGAACTCACGCTCAACATCTGAAGAGTCTCATTACATCAATGCTTGTGTTGAAACCTCCCCACATTTCACACTATAAAACAGAGTAACATCATCCATCTCTTCCCTGCACTCACATCTTGGAGAGTTTGGAGGCAGCTCCACCGGTAACCTTGGCAACGCGGAGCTGAGAAAGCTCCACCTTCAGATCGTCCAGCTGCTTCAACAGCTCCTCCTTCTTCTTTCCACGCAGGTCTCTGGCCTTGATCTTTGCCTACAAACACACAAATAGATGCATTCACACACACTGCATTGTGCTTCAGTACATTCCAATAAATCAACATTACGTGTAAAAATATAAACTGTAAAAAACATGTATGGTATCATATCTGCTACATAACAGGAAGCGATAAACACATCCTGGAGTTTAAATCGTCACGTCCACAAGATAAACAGTCGGATAAACTGTCATCTGTTAACTCATAGAAGCTGACTTTCTTAGATCATCATCATCACAAAAACTTGACCTTTATAAATGTTTTTACTCAATTCGTGTAATGATACATTTTAATGCTCTGTAAAATCGTATGTTAACAGGCTAGTATCAATCACCGCCGGTCTTCACTGAGGCACCAGCAGTCGTGAAAAAACTTCATACAAGATTCACGCTGTTTGTAAGATCATCGTTTAAAATATTGTGCTAAAACATTAGTGCACATCTCGATGTGTGTTTTAAAGCAACTCTGGGAGTCGCAACACATTTCAAACACACAGGATTACACGTGATTACTCTGTTTAATGAAACTTCTCACCATTGCTCTCGATGGCTGCCACAAGAAAGGAAGTACCAGCGGTCACGTGGGAAAATCTTCCGGGTTACAGACTAAACTAAATGCGTGCAGAGGGGTGTTGGGATCGTCCATTTCCTTCTTAAAGAGGGAAGTCGCATGATTAGTTCATTACTCCATTGTTAAGTATGTATATTTTCTGCTACAATTATGATGTATCATATATATTCTGTAAGTATTGACAATGGTACTGGGTTGTTATCTATGTTTACAAAACGTCAAAAATTGAATCGTCTCATCGGTTGAGGGATTTGATAGACAGTTCGTCGCCCCGCCTCTTCTTCCGGAGGTCTTGAGAGCATCATGGCGCTGGCGCGGAGTGTCTACAACCTGCTCTTCAGAAGAACATCAACTTTCACCATCAGCATCATGGTGGGAGCGGTTGTGTTTGAGAGGGTCTTTGACCAGGCCGGGGACGCAGTGTTTGAGAACATTAATCGGGGGGTGAGTTACTTTTGTTTGATGATCCACTGATGGTCTGACCTTCAGTTATCCTGCTAGCTCACTACAACTCAACATTCACAATAAAAGATCTTCTCTGAGTATAACTGTAATGGAGAGATAGAAACACAGTATTATTATCAACAAATGTACACGCTTTATTGAGGTTGCACATTCATAATAAATTAGGAAGACAAAATGCAATTGATACAAAACTAATACTAAACACCCAATGTTCTCTTTTGTACTGGATTATGCTCATAACTCTCATAGCTTTCTATACAAAAATAACAAAATATATGTGTATATTGTAAGTATATTGGGACTGGGGTTTAATTAAAGAGAACTCAATGAATGTCAATGAGCACCATATAAATAAGTTTGTCTTTTTTTCCTCTAGAAACTTTGGAAACACATCAAACACAATTACGAGCAGAAGGATGAGGAATAAATGTGGCTTCAGTGCAGCTGGTGGATTTTTCTGCCATCATCCAATTTTCTGATGTGACTCACTGGATCAGTTACTGGATTTTACTGCAGTGATTGTGTTCCTGCTCTGACTGGACTGATCTGCACACATACAGAAACTGATAACATGTCACCTGACCCCTGATTGTTCTGTGATGTCACACTCTACATGAGTTATAAACGTGTGAATAAATGCAACAACCCACAATCATTCTGAATCTTGTGGTTTTCTGTCTACAGGATGCACAGACGAGTGAGTTGAGTAAAGAGAGATGCTGTTGTACTAGCATCAGTAAATTAATTTGGTTGAGGTGTTAAAATTCAGGATGAAGAGGTGCTGATGTTTTGAGTGGTGTCAGTGGCTCATAAAATCCAGCTAGTGTGATGGGGTGACCTGAGGTCACTAGAGGTCACTACATATTACATCTGTTTCACATGTCTCAGTAACTCCTGTCTACACACACTGACAGTTAACTGCTCTTAACAAAGTTGCTTGAGATGTTGTATTGTGTCTGAATTGTGGACTATTTTAATCGCTTTTTTGTTTGAGCAGTACTGTGAAACCAGTACGTTCATTGTTGTAGTGCACTGGCCAAATGAACTGCTATTTAATAGCTATTAATTTGGCTACACAAGCAAAAGCTGGTTGAGAAGCTTCTACTGATCTACTTGCTAAGGAAACACATCTATCAAATACCATCATATCTTTATGTTAAATACATTAAGGTGATGCAAAGAAGTGTAACATTAAAAAATGCAGAACAAAAAAGGCTGAGGGACATATAGCTGTAGTTTAATGGTTTAAGGCAGGAGGGTGGGATGAGTTGAGTTCTGAGAAAACTCAATGATCAATGAGGCATTTAAATTCTCCACCCAGAAAACATTTTTGGCCACTGAGACACTGTTCAATATTTCCTGAGTCACTGTCTGTGTAACTGATTAGCAGCACTTCAGTGCTGTGGTCAAACTACAGCCTGTACAGCACAAACATGGTTTAAATGAGCATTAAATGGAAGTTTGGGAAATAACAGTGAGTCTATGATTGCTGCAAAGATTTATATTTATTCATAACGTTTATTAACACTTCAGTCTGTAAAAACATTTTGTCATATTGTGACATATTGTCACAAGAACTTTTTCAGTATTGTTTTCTATCATCACAAAATACTGAGTCATTTACAGATACACAAAAACAACCTGAAGAATATTCTTGATATCTAAAAACAGCTGCTGGGAAGAGATATTCACCACAAGAAGAATGGACCAAACTGATAACATAGATGCTCATAAGCCACCAGTCTGACATGAGCAGAAATAACTAGCAATGAACTGAGATGTAACTATAATCCTGTTTGTTTCGTAATAGAAGCCAGTGTAGTGCGTCATAGCTCAGGGGCCAATCATCTGTCAGAATACTGAATTAATTTGCATTTTGAAACGCGCTTTCATGACTCCAGCGCGAGGGCGCGTTGATTTCATTCATCCAGGAGCGTCAGGCGCAGAAACAGCCGCTCGTGTCAGTTAACCAGACTTAACTAGTTCTCTCAGTGATGTCTTACTCTACAGTCACACCGGCTCTGCTCAGAGTGGGTCAATGTTGAAAACAGGGTCAATGTTTGGTTCATGTTGTATTTAAATAAGTTTTTAATAATTGTACTCTGTCTCCACTAGATGGCGGTGTGACATGAACCCTTTCTTTCACTTTCTGTTCAAAATCACATGCTTGTATTATAATCATGTTATTTCTGCATTATTAAAACTGTGAGCAAGATTTCTGTATACATTGAAACACCCAAATGATTTAATATATTTGTAGACAGAGCTGCATGCAATTTTGTATCCCACAATGCAATGTGTTCAGCTTTCATTTCAAATGTTTATTAAATGAATTGTAAGTAACATCAGACTTCATTTCCTAACATATTATTTTTTTATTCAATGGCATTGAAAATGTTAAATAACTGTATTTTGTCACTGAATAGCAACACGAGTACAGGGTATAACAGCCCAGCAAACAGCCCACTGGTGTAAAAACAGAAATTGTGTTCTTCTGTGTGTCAAATGTTATAGCTTTTGTAATCTTTTATCTATTTCATAGTCTGTAGATGAAAGAATTATGTTTAAACTTCAGACAGATTCAAAGTATTTTAGCACTGAATACTGTGTTAGTTTAATGACTATCTAATGTATGAGTATTGTATTCTTAATGAAATACAGAAGGCTATTTTAATGTAAGTTTTGGATGAAGTGTGCGTGTAAATCTTTTAATTGAAATATTTACTGCTTTTTTATGTAAATAATACAATTATTTTGATAAAGTGACAGCTTACAATTTTCTGGTCAGTTTTTAGGCTTTTACAATAGAAATGATTATGAATGGCTGTATATAACATGCCGTGTGTTTAAACGCGACATTCTTAACTAAATCATTAAATCATCATTAAATATATTTGAATGAAACACACACACACTGCCTGCAGAGCGGAACGTGTTTCCGCCGGATATTGTTTCTCATCGACTCATATCGCTGTTACACACAAACTCAGCGTGCGTGTCTCATGGTGCAGCTGCAGGGTTGACTGCTGTTTTATTTGCATTTTAAGCGTTTAAGGTTTCATTCCAGCCAGTTGTAGATATTTATTAAGTAGTTGTTTTTCTAATATGGAGTTTGTCAGCCAATGTCGACGCCGCAAAATCGATGTAAACAGCTGGTAAATATCATTTAATGTAGTTTGTACATCATCAGTGGCAGTAAAGTCAGTGTGTAGCTGCTCAATGGAATAATCAGAAAAATACAACAACGCGTTTGTGTGTCATTTCATTGCTCGTGTGAATTAATATATAAGTTTTAAGATGTCCAAAGTAAAGTTTAAGAAACATGCCGATCATACAAACGGACCATCAAGAAATACCAAGAAGAAGAAGACGCAGCATTCTGGGAAAAAGAGAAGTTTCTTCTTTCCCAAACCACAAACTACAAAGCAGGAAAATAAACCTGCCAAGACAAAAGTTAAGCCACCAACAAATGCTCAAGAGTTTTCAAGCAACTGGAAGAGTTTGCTGCAGGTGAGAACATTTCACCACGACACCATGTTGAATTCCTGCATGACAGTATGATAAACTCTCAGTTATGATCAAATGATTTACATGGTTTTGATTGTAGATTATCGCCGCAAATCCTGAAAATAAGACTGAAAGCAGCAAACAGCCAAAAGATGCAGATGTTAAAGAAAAACATCCTCAGAAAACGGCTTCACTTTCCAAAGACTCTCAGAAGCCGGTCAAACACTTGAATAAACCCTCACAAAGCGTCAGAGCTGCAGAAAGATCTGGAAGAAAAGAGAAAGATCAGATGAATGGAAAAGACTCAGCTGGACACAAACAGTACAAAGCAGAGAAAAGAAAAAGAGAAGATGAAAAAAAAGACAAAGAGAAGCCAATGAACAAAAAGAAGAAAGAAAATGAGATAGAAAAGAAACCCACAGAGTATGTCTCTTCTGTTTTACCCTTAAATACATTTACTGCTGCTCTGTTTCATATGAAAATATTTCATCCTATTAAAGTTAAGATGAAATACTAACATTTTCTATGAATGAACCCTTTGTTTTCCACAGGTCTGATATCTGGTTTGATGATGTGGATGCTGATGACATTGAGGCCGCTCTGGGGTCCGAGGCTGCCGACATCGTACGGAAACGTAACGGACTGCTGAAGAGTGACGCAGAGAGCACGGAGAAAGCCCTCGTGAAGGAACACGGCTTCCAGGGGTGAGTCAACACTGTCTGCGGGTGCCGTCTGATAAGACGCTTTGAAATCTCTCCATTGTAATGGAATTGATTTGCTCTTGTTGTCATGGTGATATCAGGTTGACTCGTGCTGTTGCTATGGACTGTGAGATGGTGGGTGTCGGCCTGGATGGGGAGGACAGCATTGTAGCACGAGTCTCGATCGTCAATCTCTTTGGCAAATGCGTCTATGATAAATACGTGAAACCCACAGAGAAGGTGACGGATTACAGAACAGCTGTCAGCGGAATCAGACCTGAAGACATCCAGCACGGTCAGAACTGAACCTCAACATKTTAGTTGCTGGTTTTGCTGTATTAATCACTTGTTCTTGAGCTGAAAATGTGATTTGATGGCAGGTGAGGACGTGAGGACGGTACAACAAGAAGTGTCTGATATTCTGAAAGGAAGAATTTTAGTGGGACACGCCATCCACAATGATCTAAAGGTTCTGCAGTCCACAGAAAATATAAATAACACAACATGTGGGCTTTCATTTCTGT
>JAZGTK010006532.1:0-20685 GCA_036877625.1 Ambastaia sidthimunki | reverse complement strand
AAATGTAATCTAATTTTTTTTATTTAATGAAATAAAACAATTAAAATAAAAAATATTTAAAATAATTTAGGCTTAGGCTACAAATCAAGTTTTTTGAGTAGGTATGTTTGAGGATGTTTCAGAGTATGGAAGCTTAATAGAATTGTGGTTTTGAAATTTACCCTTTGCAGGGAGTTTGAGTGACAGGTAATCTGACCAATCATAATACAGATTGTGCCCGACAAATAGGCGACACAGTAAAGTGGATTAATGTTAATATGCTTGAAGGGAAAATGGTGAGAAGGTGCTCTTATGGTACTTGGAAAAACAGAGAGCAGGTACCCAGACAGGCTGGGGAATATACAGTTTCACCTGTTCCCTAAACCTGGCAGAAACCTGAAGAGCTAACTGAACATTTTACCCTGTGATCGGCAGGCTATGGTTTCAATCTGTACTTTATTTAATTTAGAGTCACTTTCACATCCTGGACATATCATTGGAATCCATATTGCAGACCTTTATGTCTGCTTCTGTCTGAAATCAACACACAGTGTTATCTGGAAATTATTCATTATTTTCCAAAGAACTCCACAAATTAACAGTTAGTGTCATGGCTGGTACCAAACACTTGTTGGACATAGCGAAATTAACTTAACCTCTGTAGCATGAGGCAGTTCCTGCAACCCCATGAGGTTGCACAGGTAGAGTCCAGCTTCTCCAGGATGGCACATCCATACGCATCTTCTCAAGCAGGTATGGTGTGTCTTCCAGCACAATTTTAAAAGATACCAGGAGATGTCTCATATACAAGATGAGAGACAGGACCGATATCTACTCATTTATGTGAGGAGGAACAGAAGAAGAACTGAGGAGGCATCTCACTTCATCTCACTTCGCATTGCATTGCACATCCTCTTTAAGTAGAGAGAGAGGGAGAGAGAGACCTTTTTAAGAGTAAAGAGCATTTTCAGCTTGATCTGGATTAATGTGGATGAGACTTCTGCGAAAGCTTAGGACTCTTTAAACAACCGTTAATGCTGTATAACAATAACAAGCCCACACACATAATCTCTTTGTGAGGGAAGCATGTAGTATGCGGGTACAGTTTCATAGCAGATGGACCAAATGTCCTGTCACATGTTTCAATCTTCTAATGTTGATCCAAAATAACTAAAAAAACACTGTTTCTACCTACAAGAGAATATCTACAGTTCCTTATTATGAAACCACTCTTTCAGTTTAAGATGTCTTAAAACTAGAAACATTTAACATGTAAGTTAGTTTTGAGAAATAGAGAGACAGAGAATGAAATCAATTTGAAAAGTTGCGTATATACAAACAAGACAAAATCAAGCTTACAAAGTTAAAGGCATTGGCTGTGTTCCTCCCACGGTTGTTTTTTCTACTAAGACCTTATGAAGTTTTCATCAATTTATTTGTAAACACACCGTGAGCAAACTAACAGTGACTGTGGGAAAGTTAAGTGCACCAGCTGTACACTATTTATATAGTGTGTGTATATATAGTCTATATATATATATATATATATATTGTATAGTGTATGTTTTATATTTAATAAAAAAATAAAAAAAATAAAATTTATATTTTTATATTTTAAAAAATGTGTGTGTATGTATATGTATATACATATATGTATATATGTATGTAATATAATATACATCAATAATATGTATATATGCTGTGTATATATAATCTAATATAGTCTTCTATTAATATAGTGTTTCTAGTAATATAGAGGTTTGTGGTAATTTTGCACTTCACTCATCACTCACAGGCGATCAGATGCATTAGATGCACAGATGCATCTGGAGCACAACAGCGAGCAACCGCGCATTCATCAGTGCAGCGAAACACACGCTCAGAGCATCAGTACCAGCATCCAGCTCACTGAAAGAGGAAAAAAGCATGAATCAAACAGCTGGAGCTTCCAACCAATGCCACAGACGTGCTTCTATTGACATGAAGGTGAGGAACTTCTGTTTATCATGTTCAGAAGAAATGCTGAAGTTTAATCTCTAAACAGATGGATGGATAGTAGATTGTTGCTGATTTGCTATATACATATACACACAATGTGGCTTTATATTCTAGAGAAGTAGCTAATGTAAAGGGCTGGATAAGTAAACAAATTTATAATCACTATCTCTGCAGTCTAGTTTAATTGTCCAGTACTTTGATAAGCATAAGGATGAGCAGGAAATATCATAGCTCACGTTAGGTTAACAGCGTCTGCAGATTAAAGATTTAACTGGATGAAGGTCAGCCAGATCTCAGGGGAAACGTCAGTGAACTTTCATTCAATGATTAATGAGACTCAAACTTACTGAGTGCATCTAAATGTGGACCATGAGGAATTGTGTGTGTGTGTTTACTTTACCATATATTGGGGACATATTTGTAACCAAAAGTGAGCAAAACCTCCTTTTGGGGATGTCCTCCTTTGTAAAAACGCTAAAACAAATAGCAAAGAAAGTTTTTTGAAAAATGTAAAATGCCGTTTTCTGTAATGATTTGTGTTAGAATGTGGGTTAGGATTGTTATATTGTTAATAACTATAAAAACAAAACAATATCAAAGCATATTTGACAATATTGAGATCCATTTAGATTCAGCTCATTCAACAGAATGTCCAGTTTGTGTTTACTTTCACGGTTTGTGTTTACTTTCAGTTTTAATTACTCAATACCCATAATGCCCACGGTGCATCTCAAACAATCTGAAGCTGTGTTAAAGGAATCTGTGGGTCAGATCTGTCCTACCCAAGCATAAAAGATTAAATGTCACTTTTCTGCCCAGAAACAACATTTATTTAATCTGTGGCTTTATTTCAGCGGTTAGGAATTATGTAACAGGATAAATGGCAACATAACACGTAGTACAAGAGCTAAAAAAATGTGCTGTAAATCTTCCCTAAAAATGCTTTTTTTAGTTTCTAATTTTTGTTTGTATTTAAGATTAAGCTGCTTTTAACTGCATCGCTGTTACTTCAGGTTAAATTGACATGAATTCATTTGTCAGAGGGTTTTGTTTAAAGTGATTTACTAAATATAATTCGAATTGAACCCTTCACATTTGAACACTTCAAACATTAAATGATAAAAGACAAATTCCAAGTTATTTTGAGAGATGAATCATGTTTAGTAAAAATAGAATAACTTCAGATGAGTTACAACACACACAAACTTTCATAAGTGAACTTCGAATTTGCTACATTTTTTAACCAAACTACTCTTTATTCCCAGTTTGAGTAATTGTTGTTTTTCATGCCATTATGAGACCCTATATGAATACTTGATTTACTAACATTCTACTATTTTAGATAATAATTTCTATTATTAGTATAAGTAGTATGACATTATTTTAGTTGAATTAATTGATTGCATTTAAGTATTTAACATAGAAATAGAAGTATTTAAAATAGAATGATTTAAAATAAAAAAGTTCAGTTCTAACCCTGGTGCACGGACAGTAAAACATGAATAGCTCACGCAAATATAATCTCAATAAAGTCGTATAAATTAAATTTGTTTTACACTCTGGTGAAGTAGCGATTATAATCGGATATCGCCGTAATAAAAACCTGTCACACTAGATGGCGCAATAAACATTGAATGAGACGCATTTAAGTCTAAACCATTGACCTGCTGTGTGTGTATATAGGTTAAAAATGAGAAATGTAGGATGAAATATATAATAATATTACCACATCCACCGGTTCTATGTGATCATGTAAAAATAACGTTTCTTTAATGACTCAATTCTTGTTTTTTGCAATATTAACTGCATTTTCAAGCTCTACAGAAGCATAACTTGAGGCCAGTTTTCCTCTGACTATATTTTTGGTGCACGTCCATGTCTTAAAAAGGTTTAAATGTGATGTAGTTATCAGCATTTCAGTCATCTTTATATTAACCAACCCGACTACAATCTTAGTATTGCTGACCACTGTTACTAATGTACACACTATGAGAAAAATAATTTACAATAATATCTTGTATTTTATATTACATATGCATTGTATATATCACAAAATTTGCCAGTTTTTTGTATATGTAAAACTGATTTGCAACAATGTAACATTGTGAAAATTGCTAATGAAGTAGCAGATGTTGGAAATGTGTCTCTTCTGTCTGTCTTTTTCACCTGAAGGATGTGGGAGGATATTCCACAGAGATGAATTGGAAGGGTGTGGGAATTTCTCTGGTGGTCATTGCATTTGTGCTGTCACTCATCGGTCTGTCCATCTTTTTGCTGTCTGAAGGTCTGTGTTTTCACTGTCTGCTAACAAAAAGGAACATACAGTAGGGCTCTGTACAAAACCAGATATGTTTGTTGAATAAGCTGCAAGTTTTTTCTTTTAAAAAATTATGTTTATAATAATGATTTATAATTGAGCTGTCGAATCCAATTTCCCGGGAAATGTAAGTATTTCATTTGACTTCAGTTAAAAGCAAATTGTGTAAAGTGAACATTCTCACATTCTCATACACACATAAGGTTTAGTGGTTGTGTTTTTGTGTTAATGGTTTTAGGTGACGCTCGAAACAATTTGGGACCGTGTCTGAACCTTGATGATCTTTTGTCCAGTGAGCTGCAGGTTCATGACCCTGAAGCTCAGTGGATTACTGGTAAGAAATGTTGCATATATATATCAAAAATATCTGAAACATAATTAAATTGGCATGATATTTGTGTTAACATGATACTTGAGACACCAAGATGTTTGAAATGTTTAAAATAATAATTTAATGTCATATTTGTTGTTTTTTTTTTAGCTTACCAGGTTGTGTACAGAGGAAGAGATGGAGAGCTTAAGATGTTGAACATGGAAACAAATCAGACCAAGATTTTAATGAAAAACACAACATTTGTGAGTGACAATTTACATTCTAGAACATTTTCAAACTGCACATCAGCACAACAATCAGAATTTACTAATTTTAAACCAAACTAATCGTGTAACACCTACAGAAATATCATCTCCTTCTCGACCTGCTGGTTCAGCTGGTAATGTGACTCTTGAACAATAAAAGATTCTATCTGCATTAGTCAATGTAAAGGTTGTGGGTTTGATTCCCAAGGACATCAACACACACACTGATAAATTGTATACTTTAAATGCACTGGAAGTCGCTTTGGATAAAAGTGTCTGCCAAGTGTAAACAAATCCTTTAGAGACAATTTTCTAACATTTGATTTGTGGTCTACAGCATCATTGTATTGAATAATTCAAGAATCACCTCTAACAAGATGCCATTGGTGGGTTGTTTTTTTACACAGGCTAAGTACAAAGCCTCTAAGTTTGCTGTGTCACCAGACCTGAACTACGTGCTACTGTCGTGTGGCGTCAAAAAGGTCAGAGGTCACAATGTCTCGCAGAAGTCTTTATATATATATATATATATATATACAAATACTGCCAACTTCAAAAATAAATAAATGATGAAATAAAAAACTAAACCTTGTTTTTAGGTGTATCGATACTCCTACCTGGCGTCTTACCTAATCTACAACATACATACACGGTACGACAGACCCACATAAATCAAAAACCTTCAATTCAAGCTTTTAATTCAATTAGAAAGTTTAATGAATATGTTTTATAAACAAGTCTGCTTTAGGACTGTGTGTCAGACAGACAAATAGTGACAGAATCATAAGTGTGTTTGACCTTTTAGGTCAGTTGAAATGTTGTATTAAAATGTTGGTAAATGAGGTAGTGAGTTTATAAATGTTAACTTTAGTGTTTAATTTTAGTGGTGTGTGTGTTTGTAAAGTGTGTTTCTATGTGTTTGTAGGGAGGTGCGTGAACTAAAGAATCCAGAGACGTCTGATTGTGTTTTGCAGTTTGCATCATGGGGAGTTAATGACCAACAGCTGGTGAGTCAAAACTTATAAATGAATGTCCAATATATAACAGTACACACTATATCAACACCACACAGTAAACAGACTGAATCTCTCTCTCTCTCTCTCTCTCTGTCTCTCTCACTCAGGTGTACGTATACGAGAATAATATTTACTATCAGCCAGAGGTGAAGAGCAACTCTCTCAAACTAACATCATCAGGGCAAAACAACCTCATATTTAATGGAGTATCTGACTGGCTTTATGAGGGTAAAAATGCACCTCATCATTTTATAAGAAATCTTCCTATTGGCTCATAATAATCTCTGCTGTTTTCTGATTGGTTGTTAGAGGAGGTCTTACGTTCTCCAGTTGCTCATTGGTGGTCTCCATCAGGCTCCAGTCTGGCATTTCTTTCCATCAATGACACTCTTGTACCCAACATGCAGTTGCCCCACCTCACAGGATCTTTTTACCCCCGTAAACAGCAGTATCCTTACCCAAAGGTAACCCGACAGTTCTGCTGATAGCTTAGTCTTGCAAAAGCTTAGCAGCACAAGGTCAATCTCTTACATTTCAATAGCAATTTTCTTATGGTGCTCAGTTCTGCATGCAGGCTGTTTTGAAGCCACATAACATTTTTGTAGACTGAAACTACATGTATTATAGCTAATTAGTGTGTGTGTCAACTGTCTTTCCACGATGTTTTTTATTTGTCAGAACAGAACTATTCTGAAAGTCTTAGATGTCACACTGTATCTGTTTTGGAATTTTCTTATTAACAATTATGAATGAACATTTGCTTTACATTTCATTTATTTAATTGTATGTGTAACAGGCTGGACACACGATTCCTCAAGTCACATTGTATGTCATCAGTGTGAATGGATCTACACACACTACACAACTCTTGCCTCCTAACAGCTTAGAAAGAAGGTACCACACACCCACCCACACACACACACACACACACATTAAATAATGCTGAACAGTCTACTGTGTGTTTGTGTAGTGAGTTTTATATAAGCATGGTGCACTGGGTAACAGAAGAGTGTTTGGCTGTCCGCTGGTTGAACCGTCCTCAGAACACCTCCATACTCTCACTCTGTAACACACACACTGGGAAATGTGTGCTGGTAAGATCATGCTGTCATACACACTCACATACACAGACATATATGTTGCTGACAACCACTGTTATGTCAGTTATATACATGTTCCACACACAGTGAAAACTGTATTCAACCCTGTTACAGTCAAATCCATACACACTCACACACAGAGTGATCACTGTATTCAACCCTATTATAGTCAAATCCATATACACTCACACACAGAGTGATCACTGTATTCAACTCCATTACAGTCAAATCCATATACACTCACACACAGAGTGATCACTGTATTCAACTCCATTACAGTCAAATCCATATACACTCACACACAGAGTGATCACTGTATTCAACCCTATTACAGTCAAATCCATACACACTCACATAGAGTGATCACTGTATTCAACCCTGTTACAGTCAAACCCATACACACTCACACAGAGTGATCACTGTATTCAACCCTGTTACAGTCAAACCCATACACACTCAAACATAGTGTGATCATTGTCTCTACAGAAGCACATCATCACATCAGACAAATGGGTCGACAGACAGGTAAAGCCCTTTTAATTCTGTTGCACACTATTTATATCAATGTTCAGCAACTGAACAGTCTCTTCTGATGCAGAGCAGAATCTGATGTGTCTCTGTTCTGGTGCAGAATGAGAAACCAGTTTTCTCTAAAGATGGCGCGACATTGTTTATGACAACAGACCTCAAACACAGAGAACATGATTCCTATAGACATCTCACCATGATCTCAGAGCAGGTATAAAAATGCAGTTTCCACAACTTAGTAAAATCAGATCAGATTTTATACTGAGTTACTTTTAACATTTTCTAGCCTAAAGGTGAGGAGATCAGTATCAGTTACCTGACCTCAGGCACCTGGGAGGTCACAGAGATTCTGAGCTATGATGAAAAGTGGAACAAAGTGTGAGTCATGTAAACACACAAGAGCTTATCAGACGTGTTAAGCGTCTAATGCCTGACTGTTGTGTTTATTATGTAGGTATTTTCTTAGCACAGAGACCGGTGTCAGTAACAGACAGCTGCACAGGTGAGATGCATCTGTGCTGCACAGGAAATTATTCACTGTTTTCTGTTCAGTCCTACTGAATGAATCATGATACAGTTCTGTGACCTTTGACCTTCAGGGTGAGCACAGTGGATCCTTTCCATCGCGAGTGTTTGAGCTGTTCCGTGTTTAAACCTCATTGTTCGTTCTTTGAAGCCTCGCTGAGTCCAGACGCACAAGCAGTACTGCTGAACTGCAAAGGTAAACTTCTAACTCTTACTCTACTTACACTTGTATACACACACACACTGTTCCCAAATGCACCAGCAGTATTGCAGCTGTTGAAGTAACTATGACACCCACAATGCAATTATAGAAAACATCTACAGTCACATTAAATTTATTTATATCACTATGGTTTGCAGAAATTCACATTTTGATTTACAAATTTCAGGTCCTGGAATTCCCCAAACCACCGTTCACCTTCTCAGTAACATCAGCAGTGAGTACTAAACCCAGAAATCATTTCTTTTTCTCATGATTAACAAAACATATGTTTTATTAGTTTGTTCTAAAAGATCAAACAATTGAACTGTTATTCGTTCTCTCCTCTCTAGATTATGTGACTCTGGAAGCACATCTGGAGTTTAGAGAATCTTTCAGAAGGAAAAGAACTCCAGTTAGGCAAATTAGAACTTTACAGATCAACAATCAGGGTATGAAGTCATGATCATCACCATCATCACCACCATAAACATCACCTCCATTACCATCATCACCTCCATCATCATAGCATAACTAGAATGCGAAACCACCATCTTGAATTGTATGACCATCATTTAGGATTCCAGCTAAATCCGTCTGTCCCATGAGTGGAAGAACATGTGGTGTGTGAAGTCATCGCTGTCACATTATTTAATGTAACACTCCGTGCAACTTTAATGGCAATAACACAATAATACAAGTTATGCTATTATTCAGTGTAAATGAACTCTTTGTTAATTTACACTAGTTGTAAAACAACTCCAACAAACTATCACAGCAGCAAAGAAAACGGCCAGAATGAAAACTGGCATTTACGTGCCAGTCAAAAACTTATATTGTTTACCAAGAATGGAGGGAAAAGTTTCAGTAAACCCAAACTTATTGTACAACCTTTTGACCAAGAATATATTTAGGAGGCCAGTCACGCTCACACCGGTGCACCCTGTACAGTACACTGATCACCACCATAACTATCTATAGTTATATCATAACTAACATCATCATCACTGTCAGTAAGTAAGAATAGTGATTTAATAACGATATGTTTTGTCTGTATTGTGTGGTTCATTTGTAAGCAACGGCTGGAAACAAGTGTTTTTAATTAGCCTATTGTTTACTATCTTTTAACAGCACTGAGACTGGAGCTCAGCTTCCCTCCACTGTTTGAAGAGAGAAACCAGTACCCTCTCCTTCTCCTGCTGTATGATCACCCACACACATTCTCACACACACTGTCTTTGAGGTGTAAGAGGTTATCTTGACATCCGCACTGTAAAAAAACACTGAACACAGATCTGTGTGTGTGTGTGTGTGTGGGTGTGTGTGTGTGTAATAGTGACAGTGCTCCTGGTGGCCAGCAAGTGAACAACCGGTTTCATCTGGATTGGGCTGATGTGCTGGTCAGCTGTGAAGATGTCATTGTGGCACGGGTGGATGGAAGGGGGAGTGGCTTCCAGGGTCAGCTGATCCTACAGGAAGTTTACAAATGTTTGGGAACTGTGGACACTGAGGATCAACTTTCTGTATTAGAGTAAGTGAAGCTGTAATGTTTTGATTTATAACACTTTATAGCATTAATTATTATACTTAAGCATGCTTAATATGCTGTCTCACCTTTAAAGTAACCCACTGTGATTATATTATAATATTAATATTATAATATTAATATATTAGTGACATTGGTGGCACAGAAATTACATCCTTTAGGTGTGTGATACTTAAAAAGACACTATACAAATCTTGTAGTCTGTAATAAAGGGCCACAAATTTGCCCCCCACATATTTATTAAGAACTCAGCGGTCATTTTAATAAATTATGTTTAATCTGTATTATTTTTTGCATTTACTGGCTTCTTTGTGTTTTTAATGTAATTTTCTTGCATTCATTAGAGACCTCTGAGCTTCTAGCCATCATTCAAACGTTTTTATGTTCAAAATAAAACTGAATGAAGATAAATAGATTAGAAGTCCGTCAAGGATATTTTATATTTGTAGCTGAGATACCGCATGACTGTTACGAAGGACAGCTGTGAATTATTCAGAGAAAATCAGCGTTCGAGTTTCATTGCAGCAAATGAATATTTACAAACATTATAATTTAATAATAATTTAATATGATTTCTGGATTACATTAAAATAAATTTTTTATTGTTTTAATGTTACAGTCTGTGTCTGTTTATTGTGGCAGATATCTGATGAAACAGCCGTATATTGATGCTGGTAGAGTTGGGCTTTTTGGCAAGGTAAGATTTTAGGATTTTATTGTTCTTGTGCATTTTATTGTACAAGAACAATAAAATGTTGGATATACTACAGATGCCATAAAACTATCAAGTCAAATCAGTGGTTGATAATGAAATAAAAATATATTGCTATGTTTATACTTTTCAGAACTTACTATGCTGGCAAAAAAAGCACATATTCCACATCAGTTTATTTCACTCAGATAAAAATACCTGCTTATGCTAAATTTAAAATAGCAACAAAAGTTTCCAGAGGCCGAGCACAGAAATAGAAACACTCTGAAAGATGAAAACACAGCGTTTGCACATGAGATGATGGTAGATGTTTTGGTTGATGTGTGTGTTTCAGGCCTACGGTGGCTTCCTGAGTTCTCGTCTACTGCTGTCTCACACTTCTGTACTCCACTGTGGTGTTGCCATGGCACCAGTATTTGACTGGCAGCTCTACAGTACATGAAACACACACACACAAAATCATGCATACACACAAGCAAACAAACCAACAATTAAATGTGACAATATTAAGCTCATCTGTATTTAGCATCAACATGTACATGGCTAGTATGTCCTATTCTGTGTTTCTCTAAAGGTTCAGCTTTTACAGAGCGATACTTTGGTTTCCCCATCCAGAATGAGCTGAAATACAAGGTAGGATTGTTGTTTGATTTTTAACACACAGCAGCCATCACGTGTGAGACAAAAACCTTGAATATTTAAAGAATTGTTAAGTGTGTTTCTGTGACTGTGTGTGTGTGTGCACTGGCTCCTACAACTCACTGAAACTCTCAGAAGCAAATGCACTTTTTATTTGCCACATTACACAAACTCTTGATATATGTGATGTATGTACATTTACTATACGGTAAATTTAATATACTGCAAATGTACACTTTGTTGTTTTTAAACAACAAAGTGTTGTATTAATGTATATATAAGGATTCTATATGCAATTCAAACATTCACTTCTGATTTACTTATTTAACTAATATATACACAAATGTTACTTAATTTAAAACAAAAGTGAAAAATGTCCTACAAGAAAAAACAGCTTCTTTACAATATTAAATGTCTTGATGAAAGTATAAAAATGCAGTTTGTTGTGTGTGTGTGTGTGTGTGTTCATCAGATCTCCAGTCTCCTGTCGAACACCACACGCTCTGATAAGTTAAAGTTTCTGATTCTACACGGCACACTGGACGGTGAGTTTATGAAAGATATTCACGAGAGCTTCAGTCAGATAGACTGTATCATCATCATCATCACCTGATGTCTTCTTTCTCTATCAGCGAACGTTCATTTTCAACACACTGCAGAACTGGTGAAGCTTCTGTCTCTGATTAATGTGAACTACAGGTTGCAGGTGAGTTTGGTCGGCAAGCACCCGTATGTCTTCAACCTCACACGTTTTAACCCTGCTGATCTCTGTACAGATATTCCCTGACGAGGGTCATGATGTCATCAGCAAACGCTACTTGTTCAACTCGCTTGTCTCTTTCTTCAAAGAATGCTTCTATGAAAACCTACCTGTTCCCACAAAAGCCAGTGATGATGACTAGCACCGGTCTCAACTGAGATCTCAACCTACTAGTTTGGATTTATCGTCGCATTTTTCATCATTTGTCCGCACTAACTAATAACGTCAAAACCGGATGCGCTTATTACTTCTTATATGTCCACCAGTGAGGTGACAGATGAGGTTTATCACTCTAAACATTGACAATTACTGTAAATCCACTAATTGTTCTGTGACACTGTTTTGATTAGAGACAATCTAAAAAATGAAAGATCATGGGTGTTATTGCTCTTGAAAATAACGTAATATGATTAATACACAGTCATGTTTTAGTTTGAGATGATGGGAGAAGAATTCACTGACTGGTTAGAAGTTGCCACTATTTTCTACTACTGCACAACTGTTGAGTGTTTTGATTTTTAGGTAGACTCATCACAAGTATGAACAAGAGCATCATCAACTGTTATGTCATGTTTACAATAAGCCCATAGGGCTTATTGTAAACATGACATAATAGTTGATGATGCTGATGATGATGACATAACAGTTGATGATGCTCTTGTTCATACTTGATGATGTAGTTCACAGGTGATGATACTCTACAGTTGATGAGTCTACCTTACAATAAGCCCTTATAGTTGTCTTTGTAGGCAACTCAGTAGGAGTATCAACAGTGCTGATTGTAGTTTTGTAATAACCCCTTCCAGCTTTAAAAACCCAAACAACTCTCCAGCCTTTCTTCAGTACACACAAGAACATCTTTGTTTGGAAAATGCTGGAGGAGTTTTGGGGATAATTCAGCCATTCATCTAATCTATAAATATGTCACAATTGTATCAAAATTGTTCTGATGTAACAGTCTCGCACTAAAGCGCTTTCTTCTGAATATGAACTATTACAGTTTAACACTGGAGCCATTGATCAAAAAGCAGGAATAAACACACAGTAAACAATGTAAATGTCTGCTTTCACTCTCTTGCACTCACTGAGAATTATGGGAATTTTATGCTCAAATCATTCACAGGCAAAATTGCAGTATACAAAATATATTGTGGCACTGAAGCCATTGATCATTCCCAATCCGATCATTTCAAAACAACAACATTCAGATTTAAAGAAATGGTCTTTGATGTAGAAAGTGCTTAGCGCCACATCAAAGCCTGATGAAATGCTAAGCAATTTTCCACATAAAAGCAGTCTTTAATAAATCTGAACACTGATGTTGACTTTAGCAAACACTCTCTAAAATCTGAGACTTTAGCTTTTGCCTAACCATTTGACTTTAGTAGTTTTATTTAGTTAATTTTACACATCATTATTTGGTTGAGCACCTAAACGCCATATTAGTTAACAAAGCAACTTTTAACATGGATCAAAACGTTTATGTTTGTGACTGAAATCATGATGAATCCAAGCAACATTTGGTCCTAATTGAACAAGTACAATTTGTAGAAAAGTACAAAACCAAACTGTTAACTTATTAACTTCTTACTCTGTTTAATCTCTGTTAAACGAAAATTTAAGGCATATGTGCAGTCAGATAAAGTGTGTTAACTGTATCCAAATTTCAATAACTGAAGTGTTTGGTGTAATATGCAAAAAAACAAACATGCAGGAAATATTTGCCACTCTTTTGGATTCTGTCATTAAAGAAATTGTCTTTCTGAAAACAATATACATACAGCAAAATTCAGGAAAATCAACAAAACAACTGATGTACTAAGTGACACATATTAAATGGTCTCTGCCAAGCCAGTGTTGGTTTAGACCAGTTGTTTATTTATAGTCATAAATGTCATAACTAGAGGACAATAACTATTAACCCAGACCCCCCCACCTCAACAGCAAAACTAAACAGCCAGCAATACAAAAGCTTTCCAAAGACAGAAAATGAACTAAAACATTCTGTGACTGGATTCATCCTGTTATCTAAGGTAACATGAGACCTAATGAATCTCAAAATATTTCAGTTTTTACACACTTTTCTGTACAACAAACACCAGCTTCCCAGAATTCCCTGGACGTATACACACATATCAGAGCATTATACACGTTTGCTCCTGATCTGGCTGCTTTCAAGCTGATCCTTGAGGTCTTGCTGGACAGAATTATGGTTCTTCCCAGCCAGTGGTTGTCATGGAGACAGTGGGCCATTCCTGTGAAGTAACTATGGGAATACTGTGCTCCTTCAGAAGGATTTAACTTACAGACAGATGAAGAATGGCAAATAAAGTGGAGCAAAGAAAAAGGACATGCAATGTCTGACTGTAGCAGTCTGTGCTGTGATTGGCCAGTGAATCTGCCAATCAGAGAAACCCAGTCCAAGAGATTTCTGATATGTGAAATATTCCATTTGTGTCTTGCCAATCCGATCCGTTTTCAGCAACAAATGCCAGGTACATAGAAACACACACACTCGCATCGCTAATGCACGCATCCATCATAACAGATACACACACTCCTGTCTCTCTCTTTCTCTCTCTGTCTCTCTCTCTCTCTCTCTCTCAGTATCAGCACATATGGCATTTCTGTGGGTTCGGCTGTGGATGTTTGTCTCAGTGTGTTTTACTGTCCCCACATGTGATGTGTGTATTGTGAAGTGTTAGTGTGTGCGTGTGTGTATGCGTGCTGCGGGACATTTTCGCTCTACTCTTCCTCTTCTTCCTCCTCCTCACTGACAGGAGTCATTTCCTCCTGCAGACAGGATCTGAAGTAGCTGCTAAGAGTGGCTGCCGCGTGCCGCCGGCTGCTCTTGGACAGGAAATGACCCTCATCTGGATAAATCTAAACAAACCAACCAACAACTGATTTTAAACACTGTACAGACTGACATTTAAGTTTATACTAAATTAAGCTGCGCATTAAAGTTACTGCATGTATGTTATGTTTTTTAAATTTGCAGGCATTTATGGTTTATTTTTGTCAGAACCATTTTGCAACCTTTCACAATCAATTCTTTTTTAAATTTTGTTTTGGACTTATATCAAAAAATGGTCCTGCAGTAATGTTAGTATAAGTTTTTATAACTGTTTTATTAACCGTTAATACTATAACCAATACAACATTCACCTGTCAATAAATATGCAATAATTCTGGGAAAGCTATGCTTAAGCTATGACACACAGCTAGTTGCCAGGAATGTCTGTTTGTAGTTCACACTGTAGTTGGTTTCAGTACCTGTAGGGTGTAGTTTGCTCCCACCTTCACAAGGTTCTTAATGAGTTCAGCAGTGTGCTGAAAATGAATGTTTGCTAAAAGAAAAACAAATACACACTTTGTTAGGAAATCCTTCATAGCTGCTCATGTATCTGATGTTTGGCACTGCCTCGGTGTGATCAGTGTTCGTAGTTGCCATAGTAATGATGTAGGCATCAACACAATGCATAATGACAGGCAGATACATACTGCACACTCATGCCATACTGTCTGCAACATGTTGACTCTACATGCAATATAAGTGCAGTTCTAACACCAATTCAGAACAAATCATGCATGTGGAATAATGTTACACATGTATTTTTATATAAAGCTATTCAGAATGATTCTTATTAGAATGAAAGTAATTAAAAACATGTATAAATTGTTTAGTCTGAGAACAACCACAAATGTTTCCAAAGAGAGGTTTGGTCATGAAACAAGCTACAAAATAGATCATTTTGTATGATTTATAAACTTCCTCACAGGGACCTCAGAGATATCCCCACAAAGTCAAAATGTACTGGTATTTATATACTTGTGGGGACATTTGGCCTCCATAATGTGGTGAATACTAGGAGCACACACACACACACACAACACTTACCATCTGAGGTGGCGTGCAGCAACATGAGCATTTGCTCTCTAAAGCCCTGTGGATTCTGCAGCACACTGGAGAACTACAAAACAACCGTCTGTCACACCTCAAATACATCCAGCAGAGTTTGAGCTCAGAAACATCTAACCAGCACTTACCTGAAATCTGCTATCATCCTGGAGAGGAAATCCCAGATAACGCTCAGAGAACGCTGAAGCTGAAAGAGAGAGAGAGACTGATCTTCTTTACTGTTGTAGAGATACATCATTCTTTAAACAAACACTAGACACGCTCTCAGTTTGGAGCTTCCTGGTCTGTTAGAGTTGATCTTTGCAGAACTGATGTCACTTACCATACAAAGTCCAGTCGGTGACAGGTGACATGACCGCCGCACATTTAAACAAGTTCTCAGCAGACTTAATAAGCAGGAGAGCAACATTTCCTCCATAATCCTGCAGGACACAATATCAGCACCGGTAATGACAGATACATCAGTCTGATGTGAACTGAACACCTTCATGAGCCAAACAAAGTCAAACCGTGTAAAGAATTTGGATTTCAACTTAGTCTTACCCGACCAAACACACCTATCCGAGATCGGTCAATGTAAGGCAGTTTCAACAGGTGCCTGAAACATAAGCAAGACACTGTCAGCATGTTGAGCTTTAGGTCAATGCAGACATACTGCTCTTCTCCAAAAAGAGCAAATCTCAGACAATCTTTCTTACTCAACAGCAGCCAGATGATCCTGAAGTTCCACAACTCCAAGACGCTTGTGCACTTCCTGTAAAATCTTCTGACCCAGGTAGCCGCTTCCCCTGCCGTCCAGACGAGCTACGATAACATTGTCCGAGCTGACCAGCACAGAGTCCCATTCAACTGAATACTGCTCATTCACCTGCTGGCCACCAGGGGCACTGTCACTAAAACACATCAGTGATACGGCTTCATGAACATCAACACTGTTTGTAAATAAATATTTATACAGTAAATAAATATTTATACAGTAAGATCTAACTAGACGACAGGTGCTGTAGGTTTAAGATTATTTTGTAGCACTCCAAACATAGAGTGGGGGGAAGTGAGGTAAGCTGTGCCACTTTTTGCTTAAGCTATTCTCAAGACGGAGAAATGAGACAGAGGTTAATTCTGGATATCTGCTGAACTTTAAGTGGAAGAAAACATCTATAACAGATGTCAGAAAATGACGTCAAAGCTGACATCCTTTGTTTATTTTAGTATCACAGGAGTCAAAATCTTTAATGCAACTGTCAACTGTCTGAAACACACACACACACACACACACTGGGCTCGGCTAAGTTCTGCTTACATCATCAGAAGAAGAGCGTAAGTTCGTGATTCAGAGAAATCAGGTGGATAGGCGATCTTCAGAGGCAACTCTATAAAAACAGACGGACAGAAGAACATTTCAAATCTATTTATAGCAATAAAGCACAAGATATTAAAAACCAGTTAATCACAGGAGATCCAGTGCAGTACATGTGTGACACTCTCAGCAAACAAACACACAGTGACACACTTATGGCTGGTCAGGATTGAATACAGTGTCCTTTTCAGGACTGGTGAGGTATTTTACCGAAGTGGTCAGTCTGAAGGCTTCTGTATTCGGTCAGCTGGATTCGTTTGTATCTGAGAGCAGCTTTGAGCATAGAGTTGTTCTCCAAAATGTAATAATCTGATGAGAGATTAACAGCATTAGTCTAATTTAAAGCGTTTCATTGGCCTCAGGTGCAGAACTGAGAAGATTCAGAAACACTCAGAACAAAGAAAATAAGCAGAACTCACTGGCAGTGTTCAAAGTGTGTATAATCACTGCTGGTGCTCCTGGACCTGAAGATAAACCAAATAAATCAGTAAGATTTAAGCCTGAGTCTTTTTGTACTTAATCGCTATAGCAACCTGATGCTTGGAGAGATACAGTCACTCTGACGTTGACAAACTCGACAAAGTCAGGGAACTTTTAGACATGTATGTTGTATGTATGTTTGAGTTTAGTTTGACAGCATTGCATGTTTTCATCAGTCTGCATCACTATAGTAATACACAACACTACCCGCCTGTTTCTCTGGGTGGGGGGGGGTTATTTTCTAACCAATAGGAGATGGTAAACAGATATTGGACCAATCAAGTGTTTGGTAATATTGACAATATTACCATGGACTGCAGTCAGAGCCACATCTTTGTGTGTCTGTAGATAAATAAAGACGTTTTGAACGCATGTCTGTGTTCCAAACCTTTGCAGTGCAGAATGACGTGCTGATTGCTGGAGCTAAAAACGGCACTGAAAAAAGTGCAGTGAGCTTTATTCAGTTCACAGGTCAGGCATCGCCGTGTAAACAAGCCCACTGTTGACACACTGCACACAACAAGAAAGACGGTGTGATATTTCATATATTCATACATTAGCTAATTATATTTACAGACATGAACTTTAGTTAGCCTCACTCTCACCTGAAGAGCTGTCTGCGTCTGGGGGAACCCTCGGTGCTCAGAAAATATCTGAATGAAAGGTTTTAAACAGAATTTAATGTTAGCAAAACAATGTGCTTTGGTCAATAAAGTTTTTTATTAATAGTTCCAACAGAAGGCCACACTTATACACTGCAATGCAATTTTTTTAATGCAATTCTTGGTTATGAATGGATACAAACTGATTGGAACAGATATATTATAATAATAATAATAAGAAATTATAAGAATTGTATCTTGTTATCAGAAGTATGAAGACACTTGAAATGTGTTGTATTGTGAAAAGTGTTGCACAAATACATTTGACCACCGGAATTGGATCATGATCTGGTTTCACTCACATGATATGTGAACTCTCATCGTAAGCCAGAATCTGTGTCACTTCCCAGTTACCTGATGTGAGATGACGCACCTCATTCTGATCACTTCGCATCTATAAACACATCACATCAGTAACCGTACATGAAACTGCACTATAATATCATACAATGCTCTCAGATCCCCAAACCGAATTAAGAATCCAAGTGTAAATACAATCGATCCACTTTTCACACAGTATGTACCTGAGAGGTGAACATTGCGATGTGCTGGAAGTCTCCACGACCTCCCTGCTTTACTGGGACAGTCAGGAAAAATCGGCTGCCATCCCGTGAGAAGAACGGTTCCTGGTTCTAGGGCAGAGATAATGTCCATGGAAAATGACCTATCCTTCTATAGCTTTAATGTGGAGATTTTACCAAGGCCTGACTTTGATCCACATCTCTCCGGCTATGAATAACATCTCATTTAACAATGTTTCTGAAACAAAACCCAGTAAAAGCTCTACGGTAAAAGGAGGAACATCAGAAGAAATCTTGTGATGACTCACCTGTTTGGAGAGCCAAATTTCTGATGTTTCCTCATGCCTCTGAAATAGAACCATCATCATTATCATTATCTTCATGATCAGCAACATATTACTGACTAATGCAGTGTGTGTGTGTGTGTGTTTACCCTGATGCACGCTCCAGTGGTAGAATCACATACGGTCAGAACAGAAACGTTCTGGGCCCGGTTTAACCAGCGCACTGCTGTCTTAGTTTTACTGATCCACTTCACCATCACAACATAATGCTCCCTGCAGAACAGAGACAGAAAGAAAGATCTCATTCCAGTCTCCATTATGGGACTGCAACAGACACACAGATACAGTACCTGTGTTTTAGCTCATCTGGGGGGGTCAGTTCAAGAGTGTGTGTTGGTCCATACAGATTGACTACAAACAGCTTCACCATGGGATTGGGCTGTCCAGCCTGTAAAATCACACAATTCAACATTTCTACCTGAGAACATTCTAGAAAATAACAGAAGCCACTGTGAACACTTTAGATGGCCTCTCTACTTCTGTACTCTCCTCTCCATTACAGAAAAAGATACAAAATGAAATAAACAAACAGCTGCTGGAGGTGGAATTTGTTTTAATTTGTGTCAGCTTTGGGCTTTCCCAGCTGTTTCTTACCACTTGAAACATCTTAAGTAGTTTTCCTGGCTAAGTGTCGCCTTTAGCTTGCACCCTGGAGGGTTTCTAAGGCACTTTTCTTTGTAAGCCTGCTTCAGAACAATATGTATCACAAACAGCACTATATAAATATTAGAAATTTCAAAATGACACCTGGCTGAGAGCGTCTGATGACAGCGTACGCTGAAGCATTTACAACTGATACTTATTGATAGTAGAAATGTGAACATTTGTAACTGTTTGTGGGCATGAGTATGAGAGCACAAGCGTAGGTTAGAGTGTAAAGGTCACGTGATGTCACTGACCTTTGGGTACGGGTATTGTTTGCCTTTAGGGTAAGCAGAACCGGTAAACGTGGGCAACATCATGTTTGGTACCAAACTGTCATTCAGGACCAGAAACGCCAAGCGCTCGCCGTCAGGTGACCACCAGTGAGCCACATGAGTGTGAAGAATCTCCTCTGTACACAGACACACAAGTGAGATGTGTAAATGTGTTATTGTATTTGTGTGTTGTTGTGTGTAATTGTTTTCAAGCCATAACATTGAAATGGTAAACTGGGCATTTTTATCTTTGATTGAACTTTATAGATCTAGATAAAGTTTCTACTTTTTACACACATTTTGTGTCTGTACTCAGTATTTGGACTGGTGTTAATGTGAGCACTATTATCTCTGAGCACAGTAGCATAACCTCATACGTGTCTCCTATAGACGATAACAGAGCAAAGAATCTTACCTTCATACAGCCAATCAGCAATCCCGTTATAGACCACGCCCTCTCTCCCCGATGAGGTCAGTCTCAGCGAGTTACTCCTGACGTCCGACTGATAATAAATATTGTTCTCAAATATATACACCTACATACAAACACAAGAAAACAAGGTCAACAGAGCAACAATGTACAA
>JAZGTK010006531.1:3113-20686 GCA_036877625.1 Ambastaia sidthimunki | reverse complement strand
TGGACGAGTGGAGGTTCTTTATAATGGAACATGGGGAACAGTGTGTAAAGAAGGCTGGGATCTATCAGATGCTGCAGTGCTGTGTAGAGAACTCGGATGTGGAGATGCTAGAGAGGAATCCTATTATTTTTATTTTAATCCTGGTTCTGGACCGATATGGATGAGTAATGTAAACTGCAGTGGAACTGAGTCTTCTCTTAAAAGATGTGGATCAAGTAGAGAGTTAAAATCTACATGCGACCATTATATGGATGTTGGAGTCATCTGCAAAAGTGAGTCTAAAACATATACAGAAACGTATTTTGATGTTGTGGTTTGTTCCCTATCATGGGAACTTGACACTGCATCTGGTTTGATGCTATGGGGAGCATTTCAGTGTGTCTCAGTCTCATGTCTTATCATGGCAAAAAACACATACTTGTACTCTGATCGCTTCTTTATGTGTTTGCGGACAAATTACATGAATGTAAATGGGTTGGGGGAGAACGGGTGGAGGATGAGACACCTGTGAGCTTTGAGATCTTTCTTTGGGTCTTTCTCATCCCTGCAAATTTCCACTGTGCCAACCGAGCCATTCCGGGTCCCATCACAGCCTTATGGCAGGTACAATCCCCACAGTGTCGAACTAGATGCATTGTCTTGTTTTCTTTCTCGGACACCAAGGAGATGTGTTTAAATTTCTATGTGGAACAAAATAAAACTGTATTCTTTAAACAGATAATTTAGTTGATTTTTCTTTAATGAATAAAATTATGACACAAATTTCATACAGATGTTATCATTGTTTATATCCTGAAAATTCCTCTTCAGTCTTTGGTAAGTTAACACCAGTCATGTATATCAGAATTTAATACAATATTTTTCTGTTTGCACCAGATAATATGAGCTTAACATTGCCCAGCACTGGGACGCCGACCACATATCGCTGTGAGCCCTTGTAATATTTTAGATTTTTTGAAGGACTGATTTTTCTGTAGGTTTTGTAATCTATTTAATGCACAATGACGCCTAATTTATCATTAATATTGGTGTTCGTATTGAATAAAAAGTCAACCATATTTATGTTTAGTATTGTTTAGAATGAATGTAACAAATTGTATCAAAAGAAACATTTATGCTTAAATGGACTTAGCAAATAATACTGTTTCCATAATCATAAATAACAACAAACAAAACATGTTCAGTGTAAATTTCAATATGGAATATAGTGATCATAATTCACATTAACAGTAAACAATGTTTACAGTATTTAAATGCTCTTGCCTCATGTCTCTTTATCAGATAACTTCACTTATGTCAACCATTCCAGAAGCTGGATTGATGCCCTGCAGTACTGCAGAAATCACCACCAGACACTGGCACACATTTTAAATGCCACGGCTCAAGATTTCATCACACAGATGCTGCAGGACACAGACACCAGCAGTGGTGTGTGGATAGGACTGGAAAGAAATATCCTTTTCTATACTGCCCCCTGGCTGTGGACCGGAGGGCCAATTGCGAGCTACACACAGTGGCATCATGATTTTCCAGTGGATCCAATGAGCAAGTTTTGTGGAAAACTGGTTAAGAATGGAAGTGAAACATTTGAATGGATAGATGCATGTTGCTTTGAGAGCCTTCCTTTCATCTGTCAGGTCAGCCTAAACTTTCATCATAAAATCAATTTTAATATTGCATGTTACTGTTATACTGAATGCACGAAATGTTTCATATTTAGTGTTTTTTACCAGTCATAACATCTGTAGTCAGATCCCTAACACAGTGCAAAATCTTAAGTCCTTATGATATATCCTGTAGTTTGTGCATACATTGTACATACATGCTATAGTTTGGAAAGTAAAGTTTGTCTTTTGTGATGTGTTGTCAGGGGTAAAACACAAGGTGGCGCTGCTTCTTACATTGGAGTCCGTGGATGATGACAGAAACGTTGACTGTCGTGAATAACTTTTTCTTTGTTTTTAAATAAGTTACAGTAGATAGTAGAAGTTATAGTATAAGTTACAGTAATATACTTTATTACAGCTATACTCTATTATATGGTTGGTGGTATATAACGCGTTACACATTATGAAATAGCTTCATATTAATCAGGAAGGAAAGGAAAATCTTTGCTTTATGAAAAAATGTAATATTCTTTGCTTGTGAGTTTATATTTAGATGCACTATAAGGCTAATAAATCATTTCAAAGGAAATATTGGGGAGTTTGCTTATTTAATAGCTACTAAAATTATGCGTTTTTTATGTAAAGATGAGATTTTTATCAATTTTAACCAAAAATTACTTTTAGTTAATTTCTTATTTTCCAAAACCTTAATAATGTGCCTTTAATAATAATAGCAACAACATTAATAATAATGTTTATTTTTTCTTTCAATAACAAAATCTGATTTTACTACCTGCCTCNACCCCCCCTCCAAAACACACACACACACACACACACACACACACACGGTTCCTCCCATTTCTGGAAACAGAAGAGGAGGAAAGCCGGTGTCGCTACACATATCCGTTCATCCTTCTGCGGGTGTGTTAATATCTTTACATATTTCGCATCAGAGTCGTTTTTAAAGGAGATATGTCAATAAAACCGGGATTCTACCGACAAGAGCTGAACAAGACAGTCTGGGAGGTGCCCGAACGGTACCAGAATCTCACACCGGTTGGATCGGGGGCATATGGCTCTGTATGGTGAGTCCACCAGGCGAAATTACATTTACTACTATGATCAAGGCATTGGTCGTGCATATTAATTATGTAGCGGAGCGTATGCCCCGTAACCTTCACTGATTGGTCGACAGGAAGACGCTGGGTAAGTGGGCGTTAGACCGCTGACGAATCTTGCTCTGCTGAAGGCGTGGCTTATGAATATTACTAAGAATGACGCTACAGGACGCTGCCGAGCAACGGCAGAATGAGCTACTTAATATTCATGAGATACACCGTCGTCATAGTAGAATTCGTGAATTGAAGTCCAGCATTAGGAGAGGGTGAGGCAAGAATATTCCATAACAACATCCGTCATGAATCTTTGAGCAAACAGTATATATGCTAAATATAAACAAACAAACAACCATCTCACTATTCCAGCACTTACAATAAACATCCTGCAGTTATAAATTATAATAAAATTGAAACAGCACCATTAAAGAAAGGAAGATTATTAGTTTTGTTGCTGGCAGTCTGTGTAAAAGACTTTGACAGTTTCGGAGGAAACCACACAAGTTCCTCTTTGTCGACACATCAGCTGTTGTTTTTGTGTATACACAATGATCACATACTGAGGCCTCAGGTTCTGCACGTTACGTTGTATTTCTATAAACACAACAATCCAACATGACCATCTGTTAGGACAGTATTCCTGTAGCTACCTTCATGCTAAAAACCTGTTCAAGTACGACTGTTGTCCAGTTTTAGTAGTGCTACACCCCCATCAGCAATCTGATCTGTCTGTGTGCATGGGAAGGGTTCCAGCTTTATAATCCTGCCATGCTCGGAACGTCACACTGTTCTCATTCTGAGAGCTGCACAACGTAGCATCTCAGCTGCAACATAACCATCTAGCTTCCCTCACACTGTCAGACTGTAACGGTTGCCATGGTGACACAGCTTCTCTCTTGGCCTCAGCATCTTCAAATTCAAACCACATTGAATTTTAAACGTTCAAAATATCCGTTTGTTTTCAGTTTTTAATACTCAAGTTTGTCCTCTCGTAATTGTTTTAAGTGTGTCATTGGCTGCCCACAGTAGCTGCACAACCAGTTCGGTAAGTTTAGTTTGTATCATGTTTCTCTTCTTCTTCCTGTTTGGAAATTTGGAAACTCAGAACAACTTTCACAATCGTGTCGTCAGATGTTGGTGTTTCCTGTCTGCATTGCATCTGCAGCTTCAACATTAAGCCACAACACAGAGGCCCACAGAAACAACATGGCTAATAATTGTTATATTTCTTTTCGTTTCCATAAACACAATAATGTTAGTAATTCAAGGTCCTGTTTGCTTCAGGGATACACCGAAATTAAAAATATTTGGTGAAAATACTAAATGGAAACTATTTTGCACGTATTCCAAACCCAAAGGCATGTAAACACGGAGGCTGAGATCATTGCTTGAGGGCTTCACAGGGTATTGTTTATTAATTTGGAGATAGTACCAGTTTTGTAGTGTTGCTCAGTTTGGCAGGTTGCCTGTTTTGAAAAAATAATGCGACGCGGCTCATGTCATTGTCAGGAAGCGACGCAGATGCCGTGCATCAGACTGAGAGCACCTGAGACCTAATTATTCCATTAGCTGCATTAAACGATGCACAACATTAACATGAACATTTCACAAAGGATTTCATTACCGCTGATTTCATCCCATGTTGACATGAATAGATTGAGTTAATTCTGACAGCCTGAGGATGTGATTATACAGACACTTCAGTGTTTATCATCCCACAAGAGACGCTGTTAAACATTTGTGTTTGAACAAAAACAGCTGATAAAGCACTTTTAGATGCTGTCTAAACACTATTTTTAAAACGACAGGTTAAAGTAATTCCCTGACATCAAATGTGTCCACATTACTGCTTCTGTAAAACCAACAATACAACAGAGATTTTATGTCATACAAAGCTTAATTTAAATTAAAATATGGAAATCATAATGTCTTCATTTGAAATAAGGCTATCTAACTATTCAAATGATCAGAACTAAACTGAGCGAGATGCACAATTCTTATTTAAATGTCTTTAAATGTCTTTTTTTTTGTAAGTCACCCCCACACGAATCTCTCTCGCACACCCACACACACTTTCTTACTCAAATGAGCTGTGAATGTGTATTGTTCATGTTAAGCCTCTTTCTATTGTGTGATTATTTGACTTCTTTGTGACAGAGCTGGTTTATTTTAAAGGAAGGGGGCTGGGAAGACCTGGGGTGTGGAGGGCTGAATCAGGGTACAAGAGGGTCTCAAATGGGGGTGGGGTGCTCAGCTCAAAGACCTCTTAGTGGAGCTCTACTAAACGGAACAAATTTGAAAAAAAACCCCAAAACAATATAATATATAAACTTTGGGACTGAGTGAGAGTTGAGTAAGGTCTAGACTGGCACACAGTTAATTTTGTTATTTGTAGCAGTCGGTATCTGAGAATTTATCCATTCATCAACTTCTAAAGTCCTGCCAGGTCTCTGATTTTCATAAGCTTGGACTGAATCAAAAACAGTTCATTTATCATACTGACATATTGGCAGGAATTATTACTGTTTTGCTTCTCGTTCTAATTACCCAGCTGAAAACGTTTAAATAACCAGCCTGTCCTTCATTAAACTAAACTATGACCATACAGGCCCTAAAGGAGACTGTGTATCACTGCTTTTGTTATTGTGTATTTACTAATTACATTCAAGTGCCCTCATGTTCACTAAAGAACATATATATAGTGTGATTGTTTTTTTTTATCTGAGGATATTGCTAGAATGACACTTCAAATTATTCAGGTACAAATACGAATAAAACAACAATTAACATACAAACATGTCATCATCATTCATTGAACATATCGAGCAATACTTGATTTTAGGGTGTCTTAGAGGCTTAGCTTGGAGACTTATCCTAGCTTTAGTCTTAAGGTCAGCAGAAACATTGTTGATTTCAACCTCATAATTTGCTGTATCTCTCTCTCCAGCTCAGCATATGACGTGTGTCTGCGTCAGAAAGTGGCTGTTAAGAAGCTCTCTCGACCCTTCCAGTCGCTCATCCACAGCAGAAGAACATACAGAGAGCTCAGACTGCTCAAACACATGAAACATGAGAACGTGAGTCTCTCAAGCACGTGTATGCACAAAAACGATCTATTCAAGTCTAGAGCCACTTAAATCCATCATCTTTAATGTTATATATGTTCCGTTCATTCAGGTTATCGGACTGCTGGATGTTTTCACGCCGGCAGGTTCTCTCGAAGATTTCAATGAGGTGTGAGTATCTGTCCGATGATAATATCCACAGAGCACAAGTGTTTTTGGTCCAATCAGATGGCAAGGAACTACAAAACAGTTTCTAATAGTCAGATAGGTTGGTTATCTCAGTCAGACTAAACCTTTAGCTGTTAACTTGCTGCTGTCTTTCTGTCTCTTCAGCTATCTAGTCACCAATCTGATGGGAGCAGATCTCAACAACATTGTGAAGTTTCAGAAGCTTTCAGATGAGCATGTGCAGTTCCTCATCTATCAGCTTCTCCGGGGCCTTAAGGTTTGTTATCGTAAAAATCGCGCTACCAAACTCTTGTTTCCACCTTCTTCCTCTGTCTCAAGGCTCTGTTGTTTTTTGTTTTCTCTCACAAACAGTACATTCATTCAGCTGGACTGATCCACAGAGTGAGTGATACTTCCTTCTGCTCTGCGCTTTACTGTAAAGTTCACTTTACAATTACTTTGTAACACTTTACAACAAGATGTTCAGCAGTTTATTGACATCAAATGGTTCTTGTTGGTTTTGAATGTTAAAATGTTACGTCATATCTCCTCATCTTTTCTGCTTTCGTCTAATAGTTCATCACTGTTTAAATTGTAAAATCTCAATTCACTTCTATACTCTAACTTTTGTGTGTTTCAGGACTTAAAGCCAAGTAATGTAGCAGTGAATGAAGACTGTGAACTCAGGGTACGAGAAGACCCGTGTAACACATTTGTGTGTTTGCTACATGAACTCTACTGATAGAAGGTTTCTGAGAGTGTCTCGTTTACAAGCATCATTTTAATGAAATGACTCTGTCCTCAGATCCTGGATTTTGGATTAGCCAGGCAGACGGATGATGAGATGACCGGGTATGTGGCCACTCGATGGTACAGGGCACCTGAGATCATGCTCAACTGGATGCACTACAACCAGACCGGTAAACTTCAGCTAAAAATATCCTTATGGTCTTTATGTTCCCAGTGAAAGGCTGATTAAGATGGACTGTGTTTTTCAGTGGACATCTGGTCGGTTGGTTGCATCATGGGTGAACTTCTGAAGGGCAAGGTTTTGTTTCCGGGCAACGATTGTATCCTTGCTTTACGAAACGCACTTAAGCCTCCTCTGAGTGGTTTTTACGTGTGGTTTCTGAGAGACTCTCGCTTCCTGTGAGGCAGGTGAAAAATCGCAGCCTAAGTGCTTCAAATTTAATTACAGAAGCTGATGGCAAGAGACTAGAAAACAGTTTCTGAACAGAGACAGAATTAGAGCTGGGTTTCTGACTCAGAATAAACTTTTAGTTTTACTTTTTACTTTTAGCTGGTGCTAATTTTCTAGCCAATACAAATCAACATGTCAATACCAAGAAAGGAAATACATTTAAATCTTTGTTATTTTAAGTTGTTAATCTTTAACACAGTTTCTGCAGATATAGATCAGCTGAAGAGAATCATGGAGGTGGTGGGCACTCCCACCCCTGAGGTTCTGAAGAAGATATCATCTGAACATGTGAGACCAGCTGAATGATTGACCAATAAAAAAAATTGTTCAATTGTTTCATTTCCAATCACTAACTAACATTCTGAATGGACAAAGAGAAAACCTGATTACTAAACACTGATAAATACAAGCTTAGTATTTTGGATGGATGTTATAATTGAAAAGGATCAGTTTAACATTTGTTTTGATTTGATATGTCCAGGCTCAGAAGTATATTCAGTCCCTCCCCTACATGCCCCAGCAAGACCTGGAGAAAATATTCAGGGGGGCAAATCCATTAGGTGAGAATAACAGTATTTTGTTTGATGGACTTCACAGTAAAATACTCTTGTTACAGTATATATGGCTTGTTCCTCACTTGTACTGATGAATTGTTCCTCACATACTAACAATAATATTGTAATTTCTTTCACTCCAGCAATTGATCTGTTGAAGAAGATGTTAGTTTTAGATTGTGACGGAAGAATCTCGGCCAGTGAAGCTCTGTGCCACGCATACTTTTCTCAATACCACGACCCTGACGATGAACCTGAGGCCCCTCCATACGACCAGACCCCTGAAAGCAAAGACCGAACTCTGGAGGAGTGGAAGGGTGGGACACTAAAGCGCTCTAAGCTGATGAAGTCTCATAGACACTGAATGCTGTCTCACTACTTGTGTTGATCCAACACTACGCTGAAGCTGTTTGTTCATTCAGAAAATCAATGCAAACAGTCCTTCAGTCCAGTAGCCACACCCACTAACTCACAAACTCTACTGTATTAAAATATAACATTTAAGACACATAACATTTAAGTTGTTTTTTCAACCTATAGTAAATGTACATGTATGCACATGTACATGTATGCAGTTTCATTGAATTTATAACCCCACACTTACTCTTACTCTCTCTCTCTCCCTCTCTCTCCACAGAGCTGGTTTATGAGGAAGTTGACAATTTCAAAGCCCCTGCCAATAAAACGGAAACTCTTCAGGTTGAACAATAAGACAGAGCGTAAATACAATCAGGAAGACTGTCTCCACCTGTCACTGTCTGTCAATCAAACTTTGACCCAGGACTTACAGCACTGGAGGACAGACAATATGGACAGACTGCAGTTTAACCGGGGACAATGACAAATGTATTTCCACGGCATGATGCCCTTCCTGTATGTGTGTGTGGATTCATACACACGCTTAACTATAAGCAAAACATGACTGGTATTGTTGTAACATTGACACAATGTATTGATATTACAAGGTGCATGTTGTGTGTGTGTGTACGTGTGTATGCGTGTGTGTTTTAAATCTCTTTTTTATATTTGATGTGAGGCAGGTGTCGAGGTAAAGCAGGGTACAGTGTTATCCATACAAGACCAAAACAAACTGGGCATGCAGAAGATGAGAGGGCCATGCTGGAGAAGTTATGTTTACAGTGTTGAAAGGAGTCTCTTATTAAGGGCGTACTGTATATGCATTAATGTAAGAAAGTCTTTGCAAACATTTAGAGAGTTACACTTTCTCTATTTACTCTAGACATCTACAAGGCTATATCTGACTATCGCATACCTCAAAAATGTTTTTGGTTGCACTGATTCACAATCAGGTGAAAATGAAGTGTTTTCCAGATTTAAAAACAATGTTCTTCCAATGATTGTAGGAAATAAATTGTTCCCGGGCACGCAACACAATCATGTACTGACCCCTCCCTCCACAGATAACCATCTTTTCATGAAATACTGAAACAGAAATTGATTGCTTGTAAACAGTGGAGTTTTAACATATAGTGATCTTTTAAAGCATAAACCATGATGAAAACGAAAGAAATGAGTTTTTCTGTTCTCAGGTTATTTGAAGGACCACATGAATTTGTTCAGACGATCGTAAAATGGGCTTAATTTTCTGATGTTAACCTGAATGTTTTCTGTCATGTTATGTGTTTTAAACAATACTTGAAAAGGATTTAAGGACAGCAGCTATTTACTAAATGAATGTGTTTTAGTGCTGAAACTGAAGTTCAGGAAGTGTAAACTGTCTGTTTCTCAATGTTTCCTTAATGATACATATTGAAACATCCTGAAGGACTATAACACAACCTATGATGTCATGAAATTGTAGTGGCCATCATCTGAATGAATGAAGGGGTGGGCGTGGCTTCTTTTACACTATGTAAATGACAGAAACCATTACTGACAGTCCTGCCTTCATTACAACACATTCCTATGAGATCAACGATATGTTCTTACGCTGGTAAAGAACGAAATACAAATCAAGTATCACCTCTTTTGTGAAGTTCTGCATATGTGGCCTTAGCACTCTGCTCTCAGTGTTATGCTGTGTTTCTGTTTTCTGGTCCTCTGCATGCCTTTCTAACACAAATAAAAAACTCTATTCAGCTGTTTCAGTGGACTGGACGGATCTCCTTTTGTCAGTGACCCTGCCAGTCAGACCAGAATGTAGCCGCTCTCTCCTCTCTCTTTACTCTCTTAATAAAATATAAACTTTTTTCCTCAAACCCGCTGTGTTGTTTTAAACTTTGTGAGTAAACTGAATCATACATATCCTTGATTTTCAAACAACCACTTACAAAGTGCGTAATCTGGGAATTTTGAGTTTTGAAAACAGGAAATTTGCATCCTATTAATCACAGAAAGATCGATACAGTTTGTTGACTGAAGTTGCTTTACAAAAACTCTTGCTTAAGCGAATGTACCGCTGCGCTATCCAGTCAGTCGCCGGTGCGTAATTGCGCAAACTGTGAACCGCCCCCAAACCTGCGCGCCGCTCGCTCTCCAAGTTCCGCTCTCGTTCCGCTCCTTCTCAGTGTATCAAAATACTTGAGAAATCATGAGCAGGTGAAAACGAAAGTTTCGCATGTGAAAGATAACCTTTCAAACAAACTCTCACGATGTCACTGCGAATCAGGGCAGGATTTTATCGGCAGGAAATAAACAGGACGGTTTGGGACGTACCGGAGAGATACAGAGATCTCATTCAAATAGGAACCGGAGCGTACGGGACGGTTTGGTAAAACACTCTTATTAGTGTTTTAAAGTTCTGTTGTATGTAAACCAGACGTTTTCATTTAAGTACAAGCTGTTAAAACGTTTTATTTGGGTATTTGGTACGAAAACGCAATACTGACCCTGTATTAAGAAAGCAGAATATTTCTACTGAATGTTGTGAAAAATGTATCTTTCGCAACGAACGCTGATACGCGGATGGGCTTGTTTTAAATCTTGTACGGACTGTTTGCTACATTTTCTTTTTAAAGCAAAGCCTCATGGCTTATCCGTTTCCACAAGTGTGAAATCTCTGTAAACTTTTCTGGCTTTGCAAGACAAGAGGTCACATAGCAAAACCTCCTGCTGATGCCATTGTCCATGTTTAACAAGCAGAAGTTTCAGAACTGAAGACATTGTTTTGGTCTTTAGGAGGTCCATCGGTCTCATTGCTTTAATAGATTCTTCAGATGTCCATCAAGTATCTTCAGTTTAGACTGAGTAACAGCTGTGCTTTCAGGGGTAATTTTGGGGTCCTTGTGTAGACCCACAGATCAAGACATGCAGTAGCTGTACTTTAACCTCCAGTGGTCTTGTATGTGATTGTGTGAAGTGTTGTAGAAAAATGTGTCAGGTATTGATCTTCTTATGACATCTTACTCCTCTCAATATATCCAAAGTTCAGCCATTGACCGCAAGACAGGCACGCGTGTGGCCATCAAGAAACTTCACAGACCGTTTCAGTCCAGACTGTTCGCTAAGCGAGCTTACAGAGAACTGCGACTCCTCAAGCATATGAAACATGAGAATGTATGTTAACGACATCAACATTTATCACATACATATCAACTGTATTATATTTGTTTCCATTCTCGTACTGTTGCAGTTAAACCTGGTGTAGTTTTGCCAGCTATATTAGTCCAGTATAAATGTATTTTATTGCTTTAATTCATGCAACATCAGATTTTATTTTCAAACTACTCCACAGGTTATTGGGTTACTGGATGTTTTTACTGCAGAAATCCTGTTGGACAGATTTCAGGACTTGTAAGTTGAATCACAAACTAATTAGCGAATGTTTGTTTAATTGTTAGGAAGGTTGTTTAAATTCCTTCACAAATTCTTTTACACACCACGTGTCTGGCTGATGTATCCGTTCAGTTTTACCAACATGTTTTCTTAAAATATTGTTTCATTTTAGTCTTTACAGACTGTGTGAAACAGCATCTGATGTCGTTTAATCTTTGTCTATCTTAGTTACCTGGTGATGCCGTATATGGGCACTGATCTGGGGAAACTGATGAAGATGGAGAGACTATCAGAAGACAGGATCCAGTTTTTGGTCTATCAGATGCTGAGAGGACTGAAGGTTAGACAGATATATACATACAGACGTTTGTGCAGCTTAGAGCCCTTATTTATAGCTTTGTGGTATCTATAAATCTTCCTCTCTCTGTCTTTTCACAGTATATTCATTCAGCTGGGATCATTCACAGGGTAAGTGACCTCTGAGGGTTTAATAAGATGCACAGAGGGGGTTGGGTGACCACTTCATTCAGTCACTCTCTGTCCGTCGCTTCTGTTGCTCTGTTCTTTCAACATGTTGGTTTTTAACTTTGAGTACCTGAACTGTTGAGTTTATATATAATGAAATTGAGCAGTTATGTGGTCATTTTGATTTGTGTTTATGGTAATTGTAATCTGCTTCATTTTCAGGATCTTAAACCGGGAAATCTGGCAGTGAATCAAGATTGTGAGCTGAAGGTAAAAACACTGAGTTGTTCTGTAAATAAAGGGTCTCTGCTTTTTTTTACCCCTTTATATATTTAAACAAATTATTGTTTGAGACATATATTGTTCATTTCAGTAACTGTATGTTTTAATGCAGATCCTGGATTTTGGACTTGCGCGGCAGGCGGATTCAGAAATGACAGGTTATGTTGTTACCCGCTGGTACCGAGCACCAGAGGTTATTCTGAGCTGGATGCACTACTCACAAACTGGTGAGTGGCGTTTGTGTAGAATGTCAAAATTCATTCCTACACAAACGTTGCTGTTTCATTTCCCAACCACTAGATATCACTGGTGGGACATCGCAATAAAATTCCTTCATTTGTTCTTATTGAAATATAATGGACAGATGTGATTAATCTGTTTTTTCTCTTTGTTAGTTGATATCTGGTCGGTGGGCTGCATCATGGCAGAGATGTTACTTGGACGGCCACTTTTCAAAGGAAATGATCGTATCTTTTTCCCAGTGTAACAGAAATATTTACATTTATGCCTTTGGCAAACAGTGCATTCAAACTATACATTTTATCAATACATACAGTCCCTGGGAACTCAACCCGTGAGTTCGGCATTGTAAATGTCATGCTCTAATCGTTAAGCTGCAGGGAAACCTGGACCACAGGCCATAATAAAGTGTGTTAACTACAAAACAAGTTTCGTCACTAAATCCTTGACAGAGAGTTTCAGATCTGGACCAGCTGAAAGAAATCATGAAAATCACAGGAACACCAGATCAGGAGTTTATCAACAAGCTACAAAGCCAAGATGTGAGTATAACAAACACAGAGAGAGACTACACAGAGAAACTGTGATCACATGTACAAATAATTCACACGCACATCCTCTTAATCCAGGCCAAAAACTACATCAGAGGTTTACCGAAAGTCCCAAAGAAAGACTTAAACACAATTTTCTTCAAAGCCAGCTCAGAGGGTAAACCAATTCTTTTCTTTGTCACATTATAAAAAAGACAGTCTGCTCTCGTTGATGGCAGTACACACTCGGGTATGTTTGTAAAACGTGTTCTGCGTGTCTGTGTTAGCGGTGAGCGTTCTAGAACGGATGCTGGTTCTGGATCCAGACAAGCGGGTCAGTGCGGCAGAAGCTCTGGAGCTTTCTCTGTTCACAGAGTTCAGAGAACCGGAGGAGGAGACGGAGGCCCTGCCATACGACCACTCCATGGACAACACAGAGCTGCCTCTGGACCAGTGGAAACGTATGAGAGCACCACATGACGCTAATAACAGACCCAGTTATCCTCCACAAGGGGGCGCTAGATGACTTTAAAAGTCAAATCTAAACCCCTTTAGTGTAGTTAGGCAGTACAAACACAATACATCCTTTTTCCTGAAATCCCTTATTTACTGTCTTTTGTGTCTGTGCAGGTCACACGTTTACAGAGATCCTGTCATTTCAACCAGCCATCACAGAAATCAGAGACCCCAAAGAAACATCTCTCTGAGTGGACACACACACACACAAACAAACACAAGACTCGCTGTAAAATTGTGTGTGTGAGATATTACAGAAAATTGAATGAAGATTTTTGATACAATTTTGCTTAGTACCAAGATTTTGCATTGTTACCAGTTCAAGTAAAACTCTTTCTTAAGTGATTTAAATATGCAAAATGCTTTTCCTGGTATTAAAAACAAAGCCATTACAGAGAGCACCGGGTCGACAACATGATGCTTTAGATCTGCCAGTGTTATTATATAATTTACTGAGCAGTTACTTGATGCAATTGATTTTCAATGGTATGTTTAGCACAATTTCATGAATAAAAAACCTAAGTGTCTCATGTTTGTTTCTGTTCAAAAATTATTTATCTTTTAACCTTTATGTCTGTCGGTATTTGTCAGATTTCACTAGAGCTTCTAACAATACAGTTTTAAAACATTCCCAGATTAACAGGTTAAAAATTAACAATGACACATGGCCACCAGACAAGCGGGTAACTCTGGTTTAACTGTGAACAGTATCAACAAATAAACTGTTTGTGGTGTTTTTCATTTGCCCATCACTGAATGAATAAATTCCAAACAGGAAGGGCAGAACTCAGACATTTGAATAAAATATGATTTCTTATATGTTCTGCTCATTTTATACATCTATATAATGTTTTAAATGTATTATTTTATCATTGGACTTTAAATAACCTGAGTGTAAAATCAAATGAGACTCAGGAAAACATTCAACTCTAAACTTAACATTTGAATCGCATGATATAAATCATGCTTTTATTAACTCTACTGAGACTTAAGCCGTGATGTGGAGGTTCTAGAGACGTTTAATGTTTAGTTATTTTTGTCAGGGCCATTTCTATAGAATCACCTTGAAATAATCAAGCCTCACCTGTTTAAACATGATCAGAACCCACTTATGTAAGTGACCCTGACATCTGAAGTCCTTATAAAAGCAGAACGGTTTCTCTCAAGAGGTTCTGAGCTTCATTAACACCATGAGAAGAGTGACTCTGCTGGTGCTGTTGGCTGGAGTGTTGGTCAGTGGACAAGGTGAGCAAATGAATGAATGTAATGAATAAACTGATATTGTGCTCGAGTGTTTTACAGCATCTTGGGAATTAAACTTAAACGTTCTGTTAAATTTAATACGCAGTGATTTTGTTGTGATATTCGTACCTTGATTCACCTGAAACACATTGATACTGGTTGATAAGTGTTTTCTACAATACACCTCACAGAACTCCACTGGGAAAATGGTTATGATGAAAATTTGAGTTTCGCCTGCCCTCCAGGACAGTCAATATCCTACATCAAAAGGTGAATAACAGGAGAATGTTTCTGTTTGCCACACTGAGCAAAAGATGTTCTCCTTTTAGCTGAATTTTTTGCGTTTTTATTTCATTGTGTCTTTGTGAAATGAAACCAAAGTCAACATCACAACCATCATGAGGACAGGATGTGGGAATTTGGCTGCAAACACACCTTCGATTCCGCCACAGAATGTTTCTGGACGCCTTACGTGAACGACTTTGACCAGAAGTTCACCTATGAATGTCCATCAAACCACGTCATTGCCGGATTGAGCAGTTACCATAGCAACAAACACGAGGACAGGCGGTGAGCTCTTGTATTTGACTCGTTTTTAAGTCAAATGTCGGTTAACCTGAGCTGATGTCGTGACGTGTTCTGACACAGATGGCAGTTTTACTGCTGCAGAAGCCCTGGTTACTGTAACACGTCCTGTCAGTGGACTACATACGTAAACTGGTTTGATGAGGCCTTCCACTGGACCGTACCTAACCATAACTACCTGGTGGGCACTGAAAGCTACCATGAAAATAAACATGAGTGAGTACAGCAACATTTAATCAAGTAATCTAAAAGTATATTCATTTATATATATATAAGTATGTATATATTTAAGGTTATAGGAAATAACTGTAGCATGGTAAACGTGCACTGAGGGTCAAAGGTTGCCTCCCATGTATGTCCTAAACACCCTCAAGAAAATAGAACTACAAGCATAGTACAGTGCAAACACAGAAACTATTACTGAATTATATATGAAATGTATGCTTTCTGTATGACTCCATACTTTACATTTTTGGAAAATCCTGCATAATGTACCTTAGAACTTCTTATTATATTAATATATGGCTGTTGTGTTGTTGTTTTTTAGGGACCGGCGCTGGATGTACAAGTTCTGTTCACAACAGAAATGCTGAGATTCTCACACGGGACTGCTCACATTTAAACGTGAAATAAAGACAGAAAACGTGATTGATGCTATTACTGAATCAGATCTAACTGTATAGAAATGGATTATTAAACATAAACCAAGCCGGAGAAATATTAAGAATACAATGCAACTTATTTCATAACTGAACATAAATGTTATGAGCAGTGATTGCTGTTGTAGTTTGGGCACATTGGTTGTGCCAGTGACACAAAAGATTCATTAACACAGTTTCATATTCAGCCAGAATCAGTGTTAAAATATGATCTGATGTCATGTGTTTACCAAGCAAATGTAAATTCTTATATTTACTGAAGAATCACAAGCCAGGCTTTTGATAAAACAGGTTCTGACTCTGCTAAAGATGATACGGCCGGTTCTGCACTGATCAATCAATAGAAAAAACTGTTTTGTGCTCAGGGGCCCAAAATTTCTTCATTCTGTCCATGCATGAATTTTACATGACTGAACTCCTCAGGGTTTCCTAGCAACGCTTATTAATATTCATGAGCTAAGCTTCTCTATGTGATGTCACAACAGCCTTCCAGTTAAAAAAATAATGCTACTACCATAATAAATCAGGCACCAATAACAGAGAGTATATTACAATTAATTAATTAATTTAATTTACATATTATGCAAATTGTCCTGTGACCAGACCGGAAACTGTAAGTGTTCAGTATGAGATCTTACCAGATCGTAGCAAACATCTGCAGACATCTTCCACACCTGATGCTGACACCACTGCAGAAGTTCCTCTGATGCTCTGGGTGGTCTTCAGTGACTGGAGATGCTCTGGGTGGTCTTCAGTGACTGAAGATGCTCTGGGTGGTCTTCAGTGACTGGAGATGTTCTTGCTGGAGACTGTCGTCTGGAAAAAGGACAAAAGGATGTTAAGGCTGAAGCTACTACTGATGTCAGGGATGCTCAGAGTTTGTGAGATGTTCCCTCAGCAATTGTCTACACGTTTGCAATATTAACATATAAAATAAAGTCTGTGGTTAACAAATTGCTAGATACGCACTACAACTACCACTAGACTGAGTTAACGCTTGTGACCAATAATCACTGTATAGTGACTTGTGAGTTAATATTATAAAATAACAGCTTATAACACAGATTCATCTACAGACAGTGTTAACAAACGCAACAAACACTAACCAACAGTTTGAACACTGATGAAAATCACTAAGAAACAGCAAACTGACGTCATGACTGACTAACTTTTGCGGTTTAACTGTGTATTAATGTGTTAACATCGCCTTTTAACTAGTATTTGTTCACTTACCAGCTGCTTAATTTGTGAGGTAACGCGGCGCGGGAACGCGGTTGACAGACAGCTGACAGGTGAGCGCGAGCCGCGAGGTGAACGCGCACGTCAGGTAACGTTTCCGTAATAAAATAACCATAAAATATAACTAATATAACATAAATCTACTACAGTATTTAAACTTTCATAGCAGATATTTCATGCGCATGTTCATGTGATTTCGTTTAATAAATGCAATACATTCAATAGTTTAACATGTAAAAAATCATACATGACTTATTATGCAATGTTAACATTTTAATTGTTAATGATTTCTGTGAACTCATGCATCATCCGCTATAAACGGTTTTATAGTTGTTTATGTTGCTAAACAACTCTAAAATAAACTAGTGTT
>JAZGTK010006530.1:6110-20687 GCA_036877625.1 Ambastaia sidthimunki | reverse complement strand
CATGAAAACAGTGATAGATACTGTAAACACACCTATGAGTGCCAGCATACTCTTTTTATCTGCAGCCCTGAAGTCGGTGTTGTCCAGGTTCTCGTGAGCAGACAACAGGTCCTTACTGGAGTTCTGAAAGAGCAAGAATCAAATTCTGTTAATTCTATCACATACTGTATATACATATATACATTTGGGCCGTTCAGTACTAATATTACACAACTTAGATTTTTGTATTTTGCAGTTGGTATCTTTAGGGGTGAGAGCTTTTAAGAAGTACACTTCTTATTTATCTGAGAGGAAGACAGTGATTTGTGATTTATATTGCCTGACATAATGTAACTTACATACAAACTCAACGCAGTATTTTTAAATTAATAGCAAATTAATTGGTTGGTTCTCCAATGAATCTGTTGACTCTACATCCCTGGTCTCAGATCAGCTGTCTCATCATGAAGATGATATTTTACAAGGAGGATTTTAATCCCACACTGACCTGAGTGCAGGAGGGCATCACCAGCAGGATTTTCAGGCTCTTCATGTGCACCGAGCGATCCAGCAGCTCAACCGCTTTATCCAGATCATCCTGAGTGCTCAACGGGATCACGAGCTACAGGACATGGAATTGGACAGGACAAAATATAGCTTTAATTCAAATCTGCAATGCAGCTCACGCAAATAACAACAACTGTGTCATTCATTCATTCAGCTAGATCATTATAATGTGATTAGATGGTGGTACCTCATTATTGGTGTAATGCAGGTCCAGGCTCTGCCCAAATGCTACTTTAGCTTTAGCGATCAGATCTTTCAGACTGACAGGACGTGGAAACTGCAGGATCCTTAAGTAACAAACAACAAATCAGATTTTCACTTTAAATACTTAGTGACAGTTCGGACATTCGGACATCACAAGTAAGATCTTAATACACAAATTAAGTTATTTTTGATGAAATCTAGGTGCTGCTAGGTGTTTTGTGCACAAAAAAACAAAAAAAAACGACTTTATTCAACATTGTCTTACCTTCAATGCTAGTCTATTCGGTACGCGGGGTGCATACACAAAAAATGCACAGCAACAAGTCTATCGACTTTTTGGATAAACCTCAGCTTTAAATCAGTAGACAAATGTTGCTAATACTGCCCAGTGAGTGCAAGCTATTTAATACTTGTTACATATATTCTGTTCCTGTTGTCAAATATGTAAATGAGAAAGGAATTGTGTTAAAATACAGTACATGACAATTCAGAGAGTAGAAGTGAAGCGGATCTGAAGTGCCAAACTAGAACACAAATTCTATGCAATGACATCACGAATATGTGACGTCACCTAGCGTCACAGTCTTACAAAATTCTACATGAAACGCTGAATAGATTCATTAGTTGGAACTAATGAAACAGTGATGACCTCTAAAAACAATCATTACAGAGTGACTGCAGGGCTCAGCTGAACTGGTTTAATTATGAGAAACCTCTAGAGGGAAGTGCTGAAAACAGGAAGTGATGTCGAGCAGAAGCAGGACTTGTGGTCATTACCTCTTCTCTCCTCTGTACTCAAACTTCACCCTCACGTCATTCTGTGAATGAAAATACAGTTCAGTGTACACGCAAGTCAAAGCACATCTCATTGTGTGAGACAGAAGTAGAAAGGGACTGGCTAAGTGATGTCACTTATATTCACTTATACATTTACTGCTGAAGTTCTGTGTGTTTGTGAGACATCAGTGCTACTGATGAACTGAGTACTGAAAAGAGGCCTGCAGACCTGGTTCTTGGGAGAGGAGATCTTGGGTTTGTTCAGGTCAGACAGACCAGATGGACGACTGGAGCGATGAAGCACCACCAGGTCTTGCATGATGGAATTCAGAGCCTCCTGTTCATCTACACAAAAATATTACGACCAGTTTATTTTAATTCTAGACACATGACAAAAGTCAATCATTTTAACATACAGTGTCTAGTACCCTAATAGGGTTTTATAACTGTTAACATACCCATTTTGACAGATCACCGATTCACCCAGGAGGGAAGGAAAGAGGATTCGCCCATGAAATGGGATCCTTTCTCCTGGACAAGAGGAAAATCAATTTATTACATTAACATTATGAGGAGAATACATGTCTGATATGTGATCTGTCAATTATAAACTAGTAACATCTCTGGCATTTGTTTGATTTTTTGCTATTGGAAATTCAATTACAAAGGTAAAGAAATCTTCGTTACACAGTATCGTCTCATGACAGTGTCGTCAGTAAATGTGATCATTTAAAAAAGACAACAGAATAACTATACATACGTTATACATAACATATATTACAACACACAGCATACAAATAACAGCATAATAAAGCACATCTAAACATTGTTCTTCCTCTAATAGCACGTAATTCATAACTATGCTAACTGCTTAGCTTACTAGCATACATAGCTGTCAGAATTACATCAGCTCAAAATTAACCTAATTAGATTGCACGTTGCCAGATAATTTAGATATATGATGGAATTTACTCATTTAATTTACAAAAATCTGCACCATAAATTAAGGTTACAAACAACAAAGGCTCATAATAACGTTTAAAATGCACAGTTAGCCGTTTAGCTCTCAAGGCCGAAATTAGCATTGTGCTAACGTGCTAACGCTCGATTTCGTGCTGCAACCGCTAACAGAGCTCATCTGACCAGCTACGGTGTTGAACTTGCTCATGTCAAGATAAAACCTGGGTAAATAAAGAGCATTTAAATACCTGGGTGAGCTCGGTCCGCTCACTTCCTCATCCACAGACCTGAGGCCTGAAGTCGAATCAGACACTCTCTGACACTCAAAATAAACGGTCTGAACTCAGTCCCGGGCCTGTTCACACGGCCCGATCATCTCCCACGGACTCCAGGACACTCTACAGGCCAGTGACAGCCGGTGTCGTTGTCTTCAGCTGGATGCGTGGATCAATAAACCACTGAACATCGGCTGCAGATGCAGAGTTTGTTTACGTTAGCTGTACCGCGCGCGACCCGATGCAGCTCTACCGCTGTCAGTTAGACTCGGTGAACGATATTAAGATCCCCAAACTGAAGCGATAATAACCCAGAAACAGAGACGGTCCCGGCAGGAAACGAATGCAGGTGCATAACGACGCATTGAGCGATTTTAAGTACACTTAAAAAAACACACTACTTAGTGAACAGCGCTGCTGACACTTAACTTCAAACTCCAGTGACGTCACAGCGCCATCTACCGGCTGTCGCGAAATCCACGCGCCCCGGGTGAGCAGAGACTAGCATGTCTCACATTCCAGCCAATCAGAGAGCGAGGTTTGCTTTCTGTTGACCAATCGGAGCATTGCGTGTTTGTGCTCGTTTGGTCTGCGTTGCACGTGTTTGGTGCGTGCGCGAATGAGAGTGCATGAGAGTGCGCGCGCTTGGCGTTGATATTTCACTTTTAATCTATGCAACTACAGTTACAGCTTCGTTTTAATGCTTTAATAGTGTAATAATTCTCCTATTCATCAAATATTCCGTTTTTAAACCGTAAGATATGCATTCATATATATAACGTACGAAAATTAATCATCGTCTTTATTATAATAAAAGCGTATTAATCATTGGAACCATTTTCACTGCAAACATCATGGGTAAACTATGATTGCTGTATCAAAAAACCATAGTTAATTTGTGGTTACCATGGTTTAACTATAGTAGCCATTGTTTAAACTAGTAAAACTATGGTTAATGTATGGTTAATTTTTGTAAGTGATTAGACAGTATTTGTAATACTTTGTACAGTAGTTACAGAGGTTGGAGGACATAAACTAGAATGAAGATAAATGACACCCTGAGTGTTTATAAGTGCATGTCCTGCGTGTAAGAATGTTGAATTTAATAGTAAAAATTCTACAAAAATTATATTTTTATTTTCTTTATTAAGTCAATGTTGTGGCAAAAATCAACAGCAGTTCATGGAATGAAAACACAGATTATACTTTCTTTTTTAGCTCTTCAAACAGTGTGTTCAAACAGAATACATTTCTGGATAAAAAAACAATAACACAGCATATTATTAAGAACTAATTCATTTTTTATTCATATCAAACCTCTTACAGTTCCATAACGCAGCATATTTTAAAGCTGTAATTTATTTATTCATTCATATCAAACCTCTTACTTGCACACAAAGCATTACTGAGTGGCTTCGCACCCCTCCAAAACAACCTTCATTTTGTCCTAAAATAGTTCTTTCTCAACATATCTCATTATCCATCTGTTGCCTGTGAGGCTGGTGCACTAACAAACAGAGGCACCACTTGCAAAATTACTGCTCAGAACATCACCAGCACGGTATTTATATTCAAGCCACACCGGAATCAAATGGAAATCTTCCTGATAAAGTGTATACACAGTTTTTATATTAATGTCCTAATTTGTCCTAATTCTTTTGTAGTTGTGATATGACTTACTCAGTTCTGTTTACTATAAGAATAGCTTTTTTGTAAGGCAAAAGTGTTTGAATATGTTGTTTACGAGGACACAAATGAGTGTAATGACAGGTGTGACTTCCTGTGTCCCCATAAACTAAATTGCTAATTCATAAACTAAAAAACATATTAAATTATGCATTTTTGTTAATTAAGAAATGGCAAGAAGGTTGGGTTTAGAGGAAGGGTGAGGGTTAGGGAATAGAATATACAGTTTGTACAGTATAAAAACCATTACGTCTATAGAGAGTCCTCATAAAGTACATATGTCATTGTGTGCGTGTGTATGTAATTAATTGTATGCATATTTAACCATGTTAAACAAATCAAAAGCTTAGCCTTAAAGTTTACAGGAAAAACATCTATATACAAAGTTAGGACAATATTTTAAAGGGAAAAAAATACACAAAAGTACAGTTTTATACATTTTCAATGTTTTGAGCTTTTTTGGCTCTGTACATTTTCAACATTGCAAACAGGAACATCACTGTAATACACAATGTCTTTAACAGTCGGTGAAACAGCAGGTGGATTAAAGTTTATATTTACACACAGTGTAAGTTTAGTCTCGGTCCACAAACCTAAGGTTGATGGGTGCTCCCGGACAGAGAAGGCCATGAGTTTTAGCACGCACCTCAGCGGCCTGAGGAGATACCTTGATGTGGAACTTCTGAAGGAGCTGGGACAGAAAAAATACAAAAAAACTTAAAAACATGGTTCAAATTGCATGACATTTGAAAATTAAATTGCTACATTTGTTCAGATGTAGCTAAATTACAACACCCTATACAATCATAGCAATACTTCTGTGTGATAACAACTGACACAGATACACAACATCACACACCTGTGTGAGAGCCAGATGCATCTCTAACTCTGCTATTCTCCTCCCGATGCAGCTGCGGATGCCGTGGCCAAACGGGATGGAGCCAAAATTATCGACGTGGTCAGAAGCATCCTTGCGGATCCAGCGATCAGGGCGGAACTCTTCGGCTCGAGGAAAGTTCTCCTCATCCATGGAAGTGGAGTAATGACACAGAGCCAGCTGAGTCTGTGGACACAGGAAGTTGTTGTTTTTGTCATAAAGTTACTCACTGGCTGTGTATGGTTTTGTTTTATCTTTAATTGAAGAACAGTGGTTTATTTTTTAATAGAATTCAAAATAATCTACTTTTCAGGGGCAAGTTCTGACAAATGTCATATAAATATGCTTTGCGTGCATAAATACATCACACTATATCTGCTCTTACCCCTTTAGGGATGAAGTAACCTCCAACGATTAGATCATCCTGTGTAACACGTCCATTTCCGGGGAGAACAGGGAAAAGCCTGCAGATTAGATGTTGTCAAGCTATGTTTCATTTGAATTCAAACATTTGGCATTTAACATGACTCGAATGAATCCTTAAAGTCATCTAAGTGGATTTTGTATGTATATTGTATATACCTTTATGTTTTGTATGATTTTTGATGGTGCATGATGGTAATACAGCAATGTGAGTTACCTGAGTGTCTCTTTAACAAGGCCTCTAATCAGGGGCAAATTAGCAACATCCTCTCCGGTTGGGACACGCCCACCTAGCACACGGTCCACTTCCTCAAAGATCTGCTGCTGTATCACGGGATGTCTTGCCAGAAGATACGCGCTCCATGATAGCGTGAAAGAGGTCTGCAATGGGGAGGTAAGAAGACGGAGGAAAACATCTGGTTTATGTGAACAGGTGAACTCTGGTTCCTGTCACTTTTTGAGTGACTAATTTCTTATTGGAGGAATAACAAAGTAAGCAAGACATAGAGAGATAGACAGAAAAGGGAAAGATCACATTAACAGTTTTGGCTCATGATTGCAAATATGATCCTACAGTTTCTACAGCTCTTACAAAAAGTAGAAAGTTCAAAGAGAATAAGGTGCCAGCAGACACATCAGTGAAACCCGGCAGGGTCTTGAGTCTAGTTTATTGTGGGTGGTTGGGGGTATGATAGATGGAGAGAGGTCATTGTGAGGTCAGAGAAACACAGAGGTTTCCCCAGAGACCTCAGACACCCGTTACGATCTGACATTTGAAAAAAGCTCATGGGAAGAGGAAAAAAGTATCTGAGACACTTCCAACGAGAAGGTTTCTTTTGTCATCATCATTAGAGGAGATCACTTCACCAATGGTTTAAAATGGTGTTTTCTGCAGGACCAACACAAAACCAAACCCTTTTTTATTTATACCAACCTCATTTTCATATTGTGTGGTATTTCTTTTACGTTGTGTAGCGAAATGTGTGGTTTTTGAATATATGACACACTGCCAACATTGGCATTTAATTAATTTGGCTAGCCAACACTGGATGCTAAAGCACACACATCCTTTAACAACAAATGACTTGTTTTCTTCTTTAAAAAGTTATAAGCTGTTAAGCTGTAGTTAAGCTATTTTAACAGTTTTATGGTTAGCTTTATTTTTCCCTGCTGTTTGCGACCCTGTCAGATCACACTGTCAGCCCATATTGCTTCAAGAGCTACCAGCTTACAACCACTGACTTATACTACTATTGAAATACAGCAGCCCCTGTTCTTACCGTATCCACTCCAGCCAGGAGCATTTCTGTCATGTTTGCATAGATCTCCTCCACATTCATCTCTCTGGTGACCAGCATGTGAGTCAACAAGCCACCTTTAATCTCTTCACCTTTTTCCATCTTCTGCTTAATCTCTGAAAGTTTCCTATCTACATGGATCTGGCCTGAAATATAAACATACACAGATCAAATTAAAGACACAGAAAACCTGAAGCAAAAGACCCATTATGATTCCCTCTGCTCTCACTGAATTTAAAGAGGCCATCCCATGAGCTGCAGAATTCTTCCCAGGGTTTGGGAATGATGGGACGCAGCCATTTGGGAATGGCGCCGGCGTACATGGTGGTCTTGAAAGAGCTAAACATGAGATGCAGAGCATTGATGTATTCCTGACTCATCTTGGGAATCTGGTCTTCCAAGCAGCCCAGACGGGTCTCATACAAAATGGTCGCCACACCTAGAAAAGAGCTAACCTTTAAAATGTGCCCCTCATATTTTTAATGCAGTTTTGAAGTTTTTAGTCTTTAACAGCCTTGCACAATGTAAAAATTATACACACTAGAAATTATACTTCCAACAGTACTTCCATGGAACAATAGGAAACTTTCTTCCATAGCCAAAAAAAAACTCTAAATCCAAAAATTTCCATTAAACCAAGTGAGGTCTAAGGAAATTCACACTTTTCCAATGTAAATGAATTTCATTTGGTCACTGTTTCTTTCTGTGGAACATCTCATTACACTATAGTTTTATGAATAATATACAAGATGATTATTCAGACTCCTCAGTAAACTGGATCTGATTTCATTTACAAAGCTCTAATATCATCGTACAGCACTACCTTGTTCTTGTTCTACCTTGAACTCAATATGCCAGATACTAGATCTCTGACACTTGCACACACAATGGACTTTGGTTTACCTTCCATGGCATATTTGAAGAACAGGTCATTGATGTTTAGAACAGTTAGGCCGTCAATCTGCTGACTCCTCAGGGTCTTTATTCTGGTCACCAGATCAACCACCACGTCATTAACTTCAGGAGAGAAAACAGCCACGTCTCGTGGCCTCATGACTAGCTGACGCAGAACACTTCGCATCTTCAGCCACTCGTCACCCTCACTGGAGACAGAAAGTCAGAAAATAACCAAGGGACCAAAATAAAAATGGCTTGTTTGCCATGTTTTACACTGTGAATCATGGATTTGTTGCATTGGATGTACAAAGGCACATTGGTGATAGTTTATGTAATCTATAATGGTTGAGTTAGCAGCCCAGAACTTTAACTACTAGACCACCCCTTCAGAAAGTGCATTGGTTACTCACGCTGAGATGAGTCCAGTGGACCTTCCTCTCAAGTCTCTGTACTCTTTCCAGGACTCCATGTTACCTCGTTGAGGAGCGACACCTTCAGCCCTGAGAACCTGAGCAACCATGTCTCTGTCAGCAATGGAGACCACCAGCTGAGGTCCAAATCGAGACTTGAAGATCTTCCCATACTTCTGAGAGTGTTCCATCTGCAAGACAGAAACAGATGTGATTTACATTCAAAAGTTGTTTGTCTAGCTTAAAGAAATTATTGACATTATTGTATCTTCTTAAAGTTCATCCACCAGACCTTCCTTACACTCTAAAGAATGCATGTATGAGATAATAGTTTGCATAACCCCAACACGGACTAAATAGTGTCCGCTCACACCAATACGTCCACAAACACCATATGACTGTTAGCCAGATGTTTCGGTGTGTGTTGGAATTTTCTAATAAGAATGGCCCATTTTCAAATACTTGACGCCATTTGCCAATAGGGCCCTTGCAGAAAGAGAGGAGTTATCTCCCTGCCCCCCCTCCAGTATTCATTCAGACTGAGACAACAAAGGCAGCTCTGTGCTGTCTCTGGTTCAAGTTTCTTCAGGAAGAGCAATCCTCAGCATTTCTCATCTTCCAGAAGTGGCTCCATGTCAATTCATGAGTTGAAATTTAAATTACATTAGCCACACACACTCCACAAAATGTGCAACTGGAATGAATAGAAGAAGAATTTGAATTCTGAAATCACATTAGAAAAATTATAAATAACAGTACACTTCTATGCCACTAACAATGATAATAAATAGTATAAAATACAGTATTATTAAAACAGTTGAAAGTGAGTGTTTTTTTGGCAGAAGCAACAGGCAGAGAATGAATACTGCTTTAAAAACAAGTGATTTCATAAATAATGTAATTTCATATTAATTTTGCAAAACAAAGTTAACTGAAGTAATTTTTAAGGAGGTGTGTGCACACATCTGATGAAGAGCCTTAATGGTTTGTAATTCTTTGTGTTTAAGGATATTATTGCTTACTGTATAATTTGATTTGGACAGTTTATGACAGTCTGTCTGGGATCAGAGTTGCGACTGTCCCCTGTGATGGGGTGACGCAAGTCCGGCTGTTATTCAACAACCCTCACGTGCCCCAACCTTTTTGTATTTGACCTTTACCTTTATACTTTACTTTTTTGCATTAAACGTTTAAACTGGGCACTTCAAAGGCAAAAAAAAATGGCATGTACACACACAAAAGGCTCTTTTTTAAGCTGTTTTAAATGAGCTATCTGAATTGTCGGTGTTGAGATGTCTGAAGCTCTAACACATCACCGGTTCTCGCTCTTTTTGATCAATGAAAACTTTAAATGCGTAATTGCTCCCATTTGTTTTTCCACTCACCTGGATCTCATGGATACGGCTGAACCCATCTCGGTAGAAGAACTCAATGAGGTTGGAGATAGTGCTCGGTCCGGGCATCTCTTGGAGGGTCTTCACACTGGCGACATTCTGCACGTCCTCGGAGGGTCTCACTGTGCTCTGCTCTTTCACAGCAGCCGCGATCTCCAAAGAGCCGCTCGCCACGGTCTTGTGCAACCCTTGGGCTTGCAAAAAAACCCGCTTGTATGTCTCCTGGAGTAAATTCTTGCGACCCAGGTACAGAAAAGTATTCTGAAGTGCCATTTTAAATACTAAACGATGTGTTGCAAAGTTATAAACTTAGTGTCTCTTATGGCTCCGCTGCTTGCATGCGAGTGCGCACTGGAGGTGTGGAGCTCAGGGACTTTTATAAGATCGATAAGAAAAGGGGATTGGCAAGGCCGGGCTGCGGGGAGGGGGTCTCGGGTTTGGGGGTATTTGAGGTAATACAGAAGTGATAAATCCCTCTGGAGAAGTACTAGGCTCTCGTCAGTTTGCACGATTGGGCACTTTCCCACGAGCCTGTTCTTCAGTCCTGGCACAGAAAGGAGGTTTAACTTACTGGAACCCCTCGAGGTTGTTACAGCGATACAATAAAAATACCCCTTGCATCCATCTACACACAGACCCATTTGGCGTTTTGCCTTGTGAGGCATATTGTGTAACACTGTATTGTCCCATTATCTAAATTCACGTTATCTTATTAAATGTCTTTAATTATATAAAACTTGGCCCATGGTTGTTTGAGATTCGGCTCAGTACAAGTGTGTTTATGCCAAATTCCTAGATTTGTTTCTCTTGTCTGTATTCTTTTGATACTGTTGTGGATTAAATCTATCCACACGTCTAACACGTGAAGGGCTTGAAGATTTGTTGAGCCAGCTGATTTTCCTTTCTAAGAAACTCACACGGTCACAAAATGACAAACTACAAAAACCAATAACATTAAAATCACAGGTGGCAAAAAAGTTGCTGTTTCCAACATTTTAGAAACATTCTTGGTCAAAATACCCACCAAGTACAAAAAACACGTTCTGCTTTTGCAGTTATTTCAGTGAACTCTAAATAGCTATCTGTATATTATGGTCATAGTACATACCCATCTATAAATTATCTCAACATAACATGCAGTATAACCTATATACTGCACTTTACTGCTTATTGCACTTCTGGTTAGACCTAAACTGCATTTTCTTGCCCTGTACTTGTACTTGTGTAATGACAATAAAGTTGAATCTAATCTAATCTAAAAATGCTGCACCATACAAATCAATCAGCTTTTCTACAGTTTTTGTGGATGACATGCATCAGATGATTAATGGACTATGGTTGGTGTTATGTGGGCATAATATCAGGGGCAAGACTACAAGAAAATAAACAATCGCTAGCTTGCATGCTGAATTTAAGCTTGTTCCTTCACTCTTCATCTGTAGTAAGACTTATAGTAAGTATCAGATCATGGATTACATGATTTAACCAATCACAAGTTACACAAGGACACAGAGACTTGAGAGGTCAACAAAGTTCATCAGACAACTTCATCACATCACAAACATCTTTATTCCATTAAAATAAATTGTGTTTTATTAAAGTTTACTGTCACATTTCAATAGTTTGGTTTATGGTTTGTTACAGTTCTATTTATCACAAACGTTTTAATTCAAAATTAATTCGAATGTAAACAATTATCTCCCATAATACAAACATCCTGTTTGTAATATTGTACATGTTAGATCCACAAATCCCTCTGAAATCAGATATTTTCTCTCTTTGATAGTCTTTCAATGGCTTTTATAAAGACAAGAAGTCATCAAGTATGTTCTAGCATTGTGTTAGCCATCATTGTCCAGAAAGATCTACGTTTAGGTCCAGTTTTGCCTGGGCCTCTCTTGGACAGGCTCGGGGTCGAGGGGTCTCCTGTAGATAGAAGCTCTCATTGCGACAGGCGGGTCGGTGAACTTACTTGCAGAAGCGTTTAAACAGACGGTGGATATTCTTGTTGACTGTCACTTTACTACTCCTGGACGTCTGATATTCCATGTAGACGGTATCATCTGCTTCAGACATGGAACTCATAGTTCGGTGCGTCGAGAAAACTGGAGAAACAGGTTAAACATTTAGAAATGCTTTTTGTTGTCAAATGTTTTCCACAGAAGAGAAAGTCAAACAGGTTTGAGGATGAGTAAATGACAAAACTTTTTTTTTAACTGACTGTTTCTTTAAACTGGGACCTCAGATCAGTTTCTGCCATTTTATTATAGCATCCAGGATCAGTAACAAAAAGAAAAACAAGCTGGTCTGGGCTTGGAGTACACAGACACTTTAACCAATGTAAAAAGAAGGGAGTGTGAAGGTCATAAAAAACAAATGAGGCTGCAAACAGGAAATAAAAGTGAAACAAACCTGTGGCTTCCCTCCCATATCTCCCATCACCACCTCTTCCTCTGCATCAAGATCGGACGCTGCCAGAACCTTCTGCAGGAGCTGCTGCTGTTCCTCACGAGAGGAGAACATCAGGTCCTCCTCCTCCATCCGGAATGAGCCGGAATGAGTGACAAACAGCTGCAGATTATATGAGGAGACTCATTTAGTTCAATTCTTGAATTCATTGTTACGTTTGTCTACCATTTTCACTTAGCATGATCCAACTGAGATGTTTGACTTATTGCAAACCTTAAAACTATATCGATGGTCACTGTGACAGTCCAAAATTTACACTGACCGTCTGCATAATAATAAATCTGCTCATTAAGTCGTGTGAAATGTGTGAAAATCTATGAAAGAGGCCAATGAGAACAACATTTACACTGGATTTACACAATACTGCAACGCAACACACTTTTATTACTATTGTGGTTCAGAGTTCAGTTACGTCTCTGAAAAGTTCAGTGCTTGTTACATCAGAAAAAATAATAACGTTTGCATAGTCTGTGTTTGTATTCCTGTCTCCAGCTGTTTCCTCTTATCCTGTTTGAATAGTCCGACCTTTAAGTTTTCCCACCAAATCACTTCTGATCATTTACATTGTGGGAGGCTGTAAAGATGATCAGAATCCCAGCATTCACCAAAACAGCGTCACAATTTATCTGTCATACGTGCAAATAAGATCAAATCTGAATCAAAGCAATGTTTAATTCTCTGTTTATAAATTGACTTCTTATTGCAAAATGTGACCTGCACAGCTGTGAATAATTAACACACACTGCGTGTTGAGCGGCAGGCAGCTGTCACAGCAGTGCAATGGGGGAAAGGTGCTGTGATTAAGGGACTGCAAATCGAACATGCAACGTATGGGTTACAAGTCCAACTTTCCTACCATTGGGCCACGACTGCCAAAGCATTGTCAAAAGTGGAATTTATTCACTTTAGACAAGTGTCAGTTTACAGTTAAGAGACAAAGGGGATTTGTATGTTTTTGGAATCAGTAGAGAGGGTTTGCTGAGGCTAATGAATTAACAAAAAATGTGGATTATAGATTTTTGAGGTTATTTCTGAGGTTTCCAAACCGCTCAAACTTAATTTTGAAATTTAAGTGAGGACAAGTTGAGCTCTGAGAGGATTTGAAGGGCTTTAATCAGATCCGTGTCACAAAAAGGTTGTGGTGACCCCAGATAACAGTCAGCAGAGGTTACGAAGATCTCGTAACAGCAATTATGAGTTTCAAGTACAAGAATTATCAAGACTGTACAAACAAATAACATCATGATTATTTCAGATACCAGTACAGGTTGTTTTAATGTTTAACTAAAACAGACAATCTCTTATCACCAGCATCCAGTTGTTACACAGAGGACGGTAACTGTGTCAAAGAGACATTTTTTCTCATGTTTTAATATTCTAGATTTTCAGAGTGAAAATATGTTTCCTCTATTTTCAATCCAGTGATAACAGAGGAAGGAAATTTACCTGGGAGATGAAGATGGTGTTGATTTTGGGATTGTGTCTGAAGTTTTGTAGAATCTGCATACGTTTTTTCTTGTGATGTGGGACCATAAATATACGGTCTAAACAGGAAGGAAAAAAATAATTGTTTAATGGAGTTATAACGAATGGTAAAGAAAAAGCCAACAAATGCCCAGCATACATGGCAACTCATGTAATACTGCAAAGACAAGGACAGCGTATTCAGAACTGTAATCAGGCCACATGCAGCCTATAAGATGTATAATATATACATATAACATAAGACAGGTGTCTTACCACCCACAGGGGTCGTGAAGTGTGCTCATTCTTCACTATCATCTGCTGCTTGTAGTCTTTGGCTCCACACTCGTTTAGTTTAGTGGTGGATTCATCCACCTGTTTTCCAGCTGCTGCAGGTATGGCCTCCTGAGACTCACTCGCCATCACCTCTTCATCCTCCTCTTCCTCTTCATCATCCTCTTCCTCTACATAATACCGACTTCCTCTCTAATATGAACAAACATTTCAGCAATTCACACCAGTATTGGTCAATCTCACACCTATAAATTCATCATTCTGCAGCGATTAAACACAGTAAATGTTTATAATATCAATTCCACAACAGATCTTGCGTTGTTTTATCTGTCCATTAATTTCGTGTATTTGTTTTTAAAGAACGGCATCTCTTACCCCGATCACTGTTATCTTTTTTTCCCATGATGTCCTGGAGCAGTCAGTCCCTTATTGTGAATTCAACGATGATTTAATACATTTTAATTTATGAAACATTGTGAGATTTCATTGCAACGCCACTGACCGGCTCCATGTCAAGCTCACTCTTCCTCTGCGCTTAAAGCAGCCGAGAATATAAACCAACATTAAACACCGAGCGCCCCCTGCCGACTGAATGCATGTGCG
>JAZGTK010006529.1:0-20690 GCA_036877625.1 Ambastaia sidthimunki | reverse complement strand
AAGCTCCCAATGCTGTTTATAACCCGTATCGTTTAAACAACACTGCCCACAGCTTCCTGTATTTCTTGCATTATTTTTCTTTTATATCGATTTATTGTTTATATCGATCGTCTTTATCCGCATCTACACGATCCGCACGATTCAGACGTAATCCAGTCATCAACGTAACGCGCTAACAGCCTGCTGTCCAGTGACGTGACACAGCGCACTCGGTACAGCCAATAGAAACTCACCGCGATGAGAGAGTTGACTCTGTATTAAGATCAATGGTCGGATCGATGTCTGGATGTAGGCCAGTCCCATATATTGGAAAAGAGGAGTTTCCTAGTAGTCAGCAATCCCTAATTATGTTTATTTCAGTTTATTCTTTTAATTTTTTAAACCTTGTTGTTATTTTATTCTCGACTCCCACAAATCTGAAGATAGTTTATGTGCACCCGAATTAAAATCTGTTTTGCAATATGAAAATTTAGGACTTTAGCTTAGTTAGAAAGATTAGCTTAGAAAGTTGTAGACAATAGCTAATAATGTAATTAATGTATTATCAAATAATTTACTTCGACTAATATATAATTTGTCCAAACAGACACTTTTCTGCCAGTATTGCACTGTAATGCATGTTTATGGCTCCATCTAGTGGCATAATAATGTATATTACTCACAATAATGAAGATCCTTATTCATAATGTATAACAAAAACACACTTTTTCATAACATAATGTACATACGTCAGTTTTCATTTACGCACATCTGTCCATGATTCATAATGTCTGTCAAAATGAAAGAAAACGAAGCCTTTTAATACGAAGTTTGTCCATTTTTGTCTGTCTATGTTTATTAAATACATTTGATAAATTATTCTTAGTTCATGCAACATCACAACAGCCCAGCAACCGCATAGCAACGTGTTAAGCCACTCAGAGCCCCTCATCAACGGCCCAGCAACCGCATAGCAACGTGTTAAGCCACTCAGAGCCCCTCATCAACGGCCCAGCAACGCCCTGACCAATCACACGGCATCACAAACATTAAGGACCAATAATATTTTCTTCAGAAAATGCATAAAACTTCTATATGTTTCTATATTTTCTGTATTTATACATTATTTCAAACTTCTCTGAACTGGATTCAATATTTTAAACAGCCATTTTGTTTCTCGGGTGTTTTGGGCGCGCATCTCTCATTTGTCCTCAGCGGGGCAGCATTGATTCATGGAGTCATTTACAATCTCTAAACCAACTTTTATTCTTCATTGTTAGCTGTTATTTAATCCTATTACTATGTGGTGTTTTTATAGGATTTAAGCGTTTATTCCAGGGTAAGTATTCAATTATCCATCTTTACAATCGCTTTTGTATGATGAATCCCCAGTCAATACCGCACCATGATGTGTAATGTTTTAATACAATCGTAAACATTAGTGTTTCAAGTGGAAAATGCATTTAAACGCCATTGTTTTGTCTCATAAAGGATGTTAATAAGAAATCTATTCCCTTGCCGTGGTCGTGCCAGGCGGCCTCATTTATCGCCCTCAATCCGCGCATTTGATGATCTGTCGTCTGAATTATTAATGTAATTGCCATTCCTGAATGATTTTTACTCTGAACCGTCGCTGCAGGCCATTTATTTCACCAAATCTCCATTGAGGTACAACACACACATTTACACACAGCCTTGGCCCCTGTCTGTAGATTCAATTTTGTGGCTTTACTAGGGGCCAAAATCATCAGCAGATTCTGTGTATCTTATAAGAAGTCGAGTAAAGTTATATGAACAATTTTTTCCTTCCCTCAATATGCTGTGTTTCCTTTTCTTGTGTGTGTTTTGATCCCGGCTCTTGTGGTGGGCCGCTCTGCGGTGCGGCGCGGGCTGGAGTGGCGCTGCAGTGTTATTTTTGGCGGCAGCAGTGGTTGGTGGCTCTGGAGATGGAGTGGAGCGTTCCGGATCCAAACCCAGGACGTTTAAAGGAATTCTCATATGTAATGATCAGCGTTATTATGGGCTCACACTAACTGCAGGACGGTCCGTGTGTTAATTTCAGCGCGTTTCCATACATGCGCTCTTGACATGCTTCCTGCTGTACACCCACGTTATTGCTCAGAGGTTGCTCTGCTATAGCTCATGAGGATTCTTGGTGGTTATGCTTCTTTGAAGAATGTACTTTAATGTTGAGTTTTTAATGCAGACTTTAGGGTCTTGGCAAAGCCAAGCACAGTTTGAGACCTTGTTGAGATCTCCCTTGAAATTCAAGATGGGACATGTGAGGGTCTTTTGTTCAACAATAGTCTCGATTTTTTTCCATTTACTAATCCGTTGGTGATTTTTCTTTCTTATGGCTAAATACAGAAGACAATATCAGTCTGTCAGATCTCTGTCCAGTGTTTATATGTCTGCCCGGTGCAGCGCTTAGCCTCTTGGGCTTTGATTGTTTAACAAAAGTCAGTTTAACAGGCTGAATGAAGACCATCTCCATCACTGTCCTCCCAAGCACAGTATAGTTTTGCTTGAAAAGTTTGCTTTAAGTTGCTAAGACTCAAATAAACACAAGGCTTCCGACCAGTGTTACGCGGCAGATACTAGGTCAAGCATTTCAGTTGTCTACATCTGTCTTGCTATTAGAAGCCAAACTGGTTTGTGCAGCCTTAAGCATTTTTCATTCTGCCATTACGTGCCGTAACATCATGTTAAAATGTCTCTCTAACCGCTCTTGGCAGTAAATGAGAGAATAAAATTATTTTTATATATGTGTTTTTGGTGGTGAGCATGTGTAATCATAAATGCATTTAAAGTTGTCATGCTTGTGTGTGTTTAGTGTGTGCGCAAAAGCATGCATGATGCCAAACTGTTGTGTCTGAGTGTGTGTATCAGGTTATATGTCAGCGTGCATGATGGCAAACAGTTGTGTTTGTGTGTTAACCCACAAAGATATTTCAATTTCTGCTGGATATTAAAGAAGCATGCCGTGTCAACAGCCCTCGGCCTGCCAGCGGGTGATTGGGGGGGGTGTTGTGGCTGTGACTCCGGTGGGGGGGAGAGACGAGGGGAAGCGGCTCATGGTCAGGGCCCCTGCCGGACACACTGGCGCCTCTTTCTGGAGGACTTCAGAACCACCACACTCCTCCACCAGAACCCTGCCAACCCAAATCATTCACTTTTAACATCCTTCCATTTCTCTCTCTCTCTCTTTCTCTGTCTGTCTGTCTCTCTCTCTTCCTCTTTTGCCCACTCTGAGGTTTCCTTTAAAGCCATTTTCCTATCAAATGTTAATTTCTCTGAACATTTGTTTATGCAGTTTTCAAATGTCTTTTTGCGATTTAGGCATTTTAAAAAGAAATTTACCAACATCAGACACAAATCGGCTATGTAGTTAAAATAATGTCGCTAATATTATTTACAAGGTATACTCAAAAAATATCAATACCATGTCAAAATAGTGCACGACAATAACATCAAACTTTATTGCTGTTTTGGAGCAATAAATTCACAATAAAAATGAATGAATGGAATGATAATTTTCATTGAAAACTCTTGGTGTCAAAATAAATAACAAGGAGGAAGTAGCTAAAAGTATAAAACCTTGTAAAACATATAATGAAAATTTAATTCTTCAGCTCCAGTGAAGTACGAAATAGAATTATGAATTTAAGGAATTACAGAGAGTGGATGTCTATTTTCAAGTGTCACAGCTCATTTCCTTAACTTCCATTTCTTTTTTTTCTGGATGCAATTTGTCATCCGGGGGACATTTAATAGGGAACATATTATCTTTTTACAGGGGCATGGACTCTGCCACAGCCTGCCCACAGTTCCTATAAACAGAATTGGTCCATTTAGTGGTGTGTTTGAAACATTTCAGGGTTGCAGTGAGCTCAGTTACAGACTGGAGCTCATAAAGGCGGCCATGAAAGACCCAGATAAGTGCTTTTATTCAGCAACCCTCTGCCAACGCAGTTAATTTAAATGAGCTAATGATGATCAATCTTCATGTGTTGTGCCAAACTAAATACTCTCTTTCCTTTTTCTTAATGAGTTTCCATCTGACCCTTCCTGACCTCTGAGTCCTGTTTTGAATCAGTAGTTTTTCTCCACTTCTCCTTTATCACTTGTTTTTGAAACCATTGTTGGCTGCAAAAGTGCCCCAGGCAGCATTATACACCCTTCAACACACACACCCCTTAAGAGCCCTAAAACAATGAGACACTCACCTGTGGACACCTGCACCCTTTCCTGTGGGAGTCTGCCTCTCCCTACCCTGGAGGCATTCTGAAGGGAAGACTGTAGATTAGTGTAAGAGCCATTCTTACCACTTTAATCAGGCACAAAACAATTAGACAGAAGGCAAACTTTGTCAGATCTTAATGGTTTAATCTCTGTCGTTTTTGTGTTACAAATAAAAAAAACTCACATCTCTGATTAATTAGTTAAAACATCACTATTACAATTGTACAACCATCATGACAGTTTCGCCAGACCAAATGCTATTTACGCTTTCTTTAAAAGTGTAAAACTTTGGTAAATATCTGCCTGCAGACCATCTTTGAGAGAACATTTGTACTGTCCTTTCTCCTTGTTAAAAAAAAGATCTTCTTTTTCTCTCATGGCCATGAGTATATTTATCTTTTTATGGCTTCACTTGAGGCAGTTCCTCGTCTTTGCTTTTTTTCCTCCTCCAACATAAAGATGTAAAAATAAAACAAGGTTACCGCCACCACAGGGGAGTATAAAAGTTCAAAAATAATAGTAAAGACCAAGTCAGAAGCCACGGACCCTCCTGTACCCCCCATATAAACTTACTGCCCCCCACACACCCTCACCCACGGACGCACACCCCACCCAACCCTCCGCCTGTGTCTTTAAAGCTGCGGACGCAACCGCTAGCCCACTTCAGACCACCATAAACATGTCAGGGCCTGATGACAGAGCCAAGCCCGGGAAGCTTTATACCAACTGACCTCAACTCTAGCTCATTAGAGCCAGTAAATTAGAACCATACAGCCCAAGTAAAAGAGGTCGTATGAGAAGAGAATATAAGCTATATGAAGAGTGATGTGTGCCTTTGATCAAATAAACGTAGGCCAGCTCGCCTGTCTGTTGCACGTGTGTTGCTTCCGGAATTCACAACTTCTTATTGTAGCGTTTAGTGATTTACACTCGCATCTTACATTATAATGCTATAGTTCAGATAGACTTGCTTTCAGACAACCAGAGTTTATTGGTGCGTTCCAGTCTTTACTACCGCAAATAATAGTAATTAATAAAATGAATGATAAAACTAGATAAACAGTGTTTGCAAAGTGAAAAGTGTTAAAGTTTTAGGTAAAATGATTGCATAGTGAAGATATTAAGATATCTGTAATATAAAATAAAGAGAAAAAAGAGAGCATGATAGTAACTGACAGATTACTACTAAGATTTTTCTTGTTGATTGGTTCAAGAAAATCAACTCATTACTTAAATTATGCCATTTTCAGGCTTGTGTGTAAAAAGGGGTTGGGCTTAAAGGATTTTTAAAAATATTAAGTTTTTAAAACTGACATGCTCTATAAAATGACCTACATTCAGAGTTTGAATGCTGTCTGAATTAAATGTAGACATTTGCAGAGAATATATAGAAGAGACGTTTCAATATACATTAGTGTTGCTCTGCAAACAATGTAATAAAATTAATTATATTAATTGTATTAAAAATAAATATATTTTAGATTGCTGTATTTAAATGTGCTAAAATACTGTGACTTCCTAGAACTTACGGTTAGAGTCACTGAGGCGACTCTCATCTCTTGTCTACTATTGCCCATCCTGCAGCATTACTGTGGGGGTAATTGTCCAGTTGTTGGAACTGATGGGGGTAATTGGTCCTCACAGAAAGTTGGGGGAGCTTTAATTTCCTTGGGAGACTGAGAGACTCTTTGTGCTGACTGAGACTTCTGCTTTGTTTGTGCTGAAAAACTAATTAAAGCACTTGTTGAAGCATAAGATAGCAGGATTGACAAACCAGAAACAAAGATAAAAGCACCAGAAAGTTGGAAAGAAACATATGGGTTGTTGGAAAAGTTATTCAGTTATTCTCTTTTTCTTTGCAAGCCTTTACTCATGAGCCAAACATATCAAAGCCATGACACTTCATTGTTGGAGAAAAAAAGGCTTTACTCACACTTTGTGGTCAATGTATTCTCAGCATTCATATATTTCTCATTTATTACACCCCAAGAGTTTCTGGATCCAATATGCTGGTGTGACACAGTAGTGCATTTTCAAACCAAATCTCACAACATGACATTTGGCAAAACTTAGATATCTTACATTTTTTGTAAATATTTCAACACTGGTTTCTGGGCCTTTGTCCTTATAGCATGTAGAACTCTGTATCATTTATGGCTCCATACATTTCTGGTTTAATACATTAAAAACAGATGTATAAGAAGAAGAAGTGATGTAAAGACCAAGTACCATACTCAGAGCAGCAGTGGGCAGTTATTCAATGTGGCCCAAAAGGAGCAATTGGTGGTAAGGTGTCTTATTCAAGGGCACCTCAGTTGCTTCTTGCTGGCATTGAGATCTGAACCCACGAGCTTTGAGTTACAACTCTGTCCCACTAACCATAAGACCCCCAACTGCAGCAGTTTACAGTAAATATAAATGGTTTTTGGTATGACTTTACCTCGAAATGATTTTGGTTAATAAAAATTTGTTGCACTAATCATGTTTCAATTTAACTTTATAAAAAGATGTTTCATAGATGAATGTCTTTCTGAAGTCTCTTCTGAAATTCTGTATTGAGGGTTTTATAGGACTGTACACCAAGAGACAGAAAAAGCAAATAAAATAATCACATGAATGAAAAGAATTAATTTATTTATAAATGACACTTCACAAATGTACTTCCTTTCAGCAAAACCAGTGGAATAAAACATTGTCTTCAAAGTTTCATAATTTAAAACATAAATTAGTTTTTATGTAAATAGGAAATTAAATAAAACAATGCAAAAGAACTGGATCAGCAATGAAAGTAGAGTTGAACGAACACCTGATTGACTTTTTGCAGTCTAAACAGAGGATTACGTCAGAAAGTCATGATCAATTCTATCCAAAGTATGAGTCCTTAAAAATGTATTGCAACATACTCCATGTACACTGACACTGAAAAATATTAGAAATTAATTTTAATTAAATAAAAATAATGACATGTGCATCAATTGGAAGTCCAAATGTCAGATGCTGCACTAAAAGCAAGAAACATACACAGTCTACTGATTGTTGGGCTGACAAAACACCCGCCCCTGAAAATTCAAGAACAATGATAAAAAATGAGAAACTTAAAAAGAAGCATCAAAATGATTAAAAACACTCCTCACAATGTGGGCCACACCACACAGGCAGCTGTCTGTCAAATTTCATTTCAAGTTCTTGTGTTTACAATGATTCTTGTAAAGAGTTTTCCTCCCAAAATTGGCTGTTGTCACTTTTTCTCCACAGTAAGTTTCTTTTCATGACAACTTGAGAACCACATTTAACCTGTTCCTAAAAAACAAACAATAAACAGAGCAATAAAAACAAGTTTTTGCACAGGGTTATGCAGCTTATCACCAATGCAACAGTAGCTCCAACTGAGTCTCCAAGAGACTTCCATCATTTCAAAGCATACTGTTAAATTTCCAGCAGCCCACTGCTGCTGTCCACGCCATTTCCTGTACTATTCTTCTCCTCTCCACTGGCTGAAGGTTCCTGCATGCCACTTGTGGACCCTGAAGGACCCATCTTACTGGAGTCTGTTGATTCTTCTGGCCCTCTGGGTTCCACTTCCTCCTCCACTCCCTTTCCTTGCAGGCTAGCCTCTGTGTGGGTCTTTTGATGTTTGCTCAGGTGGTCACTACGAGTAAATCGTTTATTGCAAAGCAAACAAGTGAATTTCTTCTCCCTTGTGTGGGTGCGCACATGGCGCTCCAGTTCATCAGAGCGAGTGAAACGTTTTCCGCAGAAGAGCCAGTTGCACACGAAGGGTCTCTCGCCCGTGTGCCAACGCAGGTGAGCCTTCAGGTGAGAGGCCTTGCCATAGACCTTTCCACAGCCAGGAATATGACAGCTGTGTACGGGCTTCTTCCGCAGGGATGCAGCCGATGCCCCAAGCCTCTCCAACTCTTGGCAGTTTGGGCAATCACAGGAAGACCTACTGGTGGTGGAGCCACCTGTGTATCCACCAGAACCTCGGGCTGGTTTGAGTCCCATAGAATTATCCAGGATCCCAGAACTTGCCACCGGTTTGGGCTTGTACATGTCCTGTTGGATCATATGTTGGGAGGATTGGAGCAAGTGTGAAGGTGAACTTAAGCCCATTGAGGGGTATGGTGCTGGATTGAGGGGAGTGAAGTCAGAGGTGTAGCTGGGCATCTGAGGGTTGAGGGAAGCTTGTGGGGCCACAGGCTGCAGGGAAGCTTGGAGGCTGTCAGGTTGAGGCTGCCCAGCACTAAGCCAGTTTGAATTGGTGTGAACATCCCACCAGGAAGAAGTGGCATTTGCAGGTGCAGCTGTGATACCAGGGTGGATGCCCTTGTACCATGAGCCATAGGGATGTGTCATATCCAGGTAGGTGTTCACACTGGTTAGGCAGTCTGCTGTGGCTTTGGTTCCCAGGAGTGAAGGGTCTTGAGAGGAAGTTGAGGTCTGGAAGGTGGAAAAAGGGTTGTAGTCGGTGCTATACACTCCACTAGGAGGAGGTGGAGGGCTTCCAGTTGGGGTCAGCAAGCCACCACTGGAACTAAAAGAGCCGCTGTAAGTGTCTGCTATGCCCTCATTGCCTCGTCCATTTTTGGGGGTCTGTAGTTCAGAGGTCATGCTGTAGGGTTTCTTAACTGGTGCTGTGCTTCCTTCTTTACCGGAATCTCGGACTGGACTGGTGTTTCCAAACTTGTTGCAGGTGGCGGTTAGCATAGCCAAAGGACTGGAACCATAACGCGTTTCCTCCTTAGAAGAGAAGAGCATTTAGATAGTCAGTCAACGTGAAGCCTACAAACTGTAAACCAATAGCTGTCGGTTCATGCCTTTTTAAACTTTATTTATTCATTTTAAAGTTCATTTACAGTTTACTTATTCAAGTTGTTACAGAATATCTTTATTAGAATATGTTTATCCATTGCATTTGGATTCTATTTGTTGTTTATCAAACAAGTAAAACGTTTTTTAAAGCAGCCATAACAATGTCACTCCACTATGTAAGAGGTTGAGCAATCTTCCTTCCTGTGCTGTTAGACTAGACAGAAATATGCACAACAACTCACAACACAGTAATTAATGTCTCCACACTCAGAGTTCCTGTTTAACACGTTTACATCTCCATAGTGACCATTCAGCCATAAAAAACAGAAAGAGGTTTTCAACAATGAGTTATTGTTAAAAAGAATAAACAAAAGTTTAAAATCCGTATTTTACTCTAATTGTGTTGTCAATCAATGTGTCAACTGTGCATGTTAACACAATAAACAGACTGACAAAAGGGTCAATTAAACAATAATCAACAACAATAGAAACATTATCAAGGATTTAGAGATCAAAACTTTGTCTTTTAATTCAAGATTAAACAAATCTGTCTCTAACAGACAGCATATAGGACATGGTTGGACTTGTCACTTTATTTGGTATGGCAGTGGTCTCCTTATTTTCCAATAGGAACTTATGATAAATGAATGAGTAAGACCCAGTGTGATGATATTTCCTGCTGAGTGTTTGCGGTTCATTTTGGCACAACTCTGGCTCCCGTTTCCAGGTTAATTGCTTCCCATTACCGCACAGAGAACTTTAACTGGATGTCTGCATCCAAAACCATCACCGCAAAAGTTTTAAGTCCTGATCTCCCAGATTTCCATAACTCCATGTCTAGATTGTTGACTGGCCTATTTGGTCATAGCTTTACCCTACTTTACCCTAAACCCTTAAAGGTTCTTCAGTTATTTGTTTAGCTGTATAGGGTTCTTGAGTTGCTATTTGGTTCTTTGAGCAATAAAAAGTTCATGTTTCAATAAAGGTTTCTCAGATCCATTAATTATTTTTAGCAACAGTGCATTTAAGTGTTTTTTAAAGGTGAACCAAGGAAAGCACATTGTAGAAGCACTAATTCTAACATTATCAGACATCTTAACACCTGTCGCCCTATACCAGGTTTTTATTAAGGTACCTGTTTACTTTTAATTCTGCTCCACATTTCTTACCTAAGTTATGCAACAGCGTTTTGCTGAGTTAGTTTGGTAATATAAGTAACAGAGACAGTAATGTTCCCGTTTAAACTCTAAACGTTAACACACCGCTTTACAAAACCTCGTTTGTTGCGCGCTTGCAAAAGTTCGCTTAAAAATATGTGTTGGCATACGATATAATAATAAATGCATGAAACACACAGGCGCTAGATCATTGTTTTCCATACCTCCAGAATCGACGCAGCCATCCCGGAGGAAAGCAGCCTCTGAAGATCAATCCGTAAGCAGGAGAGAAGCTCAGCGCCCGAGCGTGTGCGTGAAATACAGTCCGCAGACGCGCTGCGACTCTTCTATGAGCGCAGCCGGAGACCCGGAGACCCGCCTCCTAATGACAGACAGAAAGACTTGAAAGAGAGAGAAAGAGAGAGAGAGAGATGAACAAAAGCTGCCCTAAACACTTCTTCATGAAACTAAACTTTTAAACTACAATAATGTTGCTGTAGCTTTTAAATAAACAAATGCACACAATGCAAACACACTGACATACATTAAGACTATAAATATAGTTTGATTTTCAATACAAGGTTATGATGTGTTTAAATGCGTTTCATATCTGGGCAAGTCACTTGTGTGAAATGTTGTGTTTTTATACAATATATAAGTTATAATATTTGTTGGACAGAACAATGATTTGATGTTACTGCTCACATTTTTGCTGTTACTATCTTGTACATGTAAGTATTTTGACAATGAGAAGTTTGTATTATGCCAAAACAAAACTTAAAGCTTAAGAGAGAGAAACTGTTGTATTTTTTATTTTAAATTCACATGTAGTGAAATCAGTCTATGACTCATGTTTTAGTTTTCAAATAGTCACATGTTGGTAAAAAAAGATTTCACATGTTATTCACGGATCTGAAATGCTGGTAAAATAGTTCAGGACAATAAACTTTGTCCTATGTTGTTAAAAGCAATCATGTTTTTTTTCTGTTTTTTTGAAACCAATACAAAACTTTAGCTAAAAGCTATTCATTCAGCTGAAGTCTGACTATCCTATATGACAAATTGATTATGCACAAAAAATATAAAAGTAAAAAAAAAATGTAAACAGCAGCAGGTTTACACTGTTAGAAAAAATGATTAACACAATGAATGTATAAAAATTACACCACCTGCTTTTGCTGCTATTCAAAATATTTTATACTGTACATGTAACACTGTTTGCTATAAGTTTATTACACTTATAGTCTGAAAAGCTTATTGTGTTTGTGAAGTTTTTCAGAGGTAATGGTGTTTTTACCCTGAGCAAAGAAAAACATTTAATTGGATTACAAAAAATACATTTCAATTTTTATCACAGCTTTGAAAACCAATAATTCATTTGATCCAGAAAAACATTTGAAAACTTATTGAATGACTATAAGTCAAATCAAGTGAATTAGAAAGAGCAGTTCTGTGTGAATTCTGTCTTTGATAATGTTTTTACAGTCTGACGATCAGCAGTATATAGACACAGAGCAGAAACTGTCCGTTTAAACTTTGAAACAAATTCTTGCAATCTAACTTTGTATTTTTAATTAAAAAAATAAGTGTATCGTATATGTCCTTTTTGTCTTTTTTAATAATAAAAAGAGGAAATTATATGTTTTGTTTTCAGAAACATCTAAAAATCCTTTTATGTGTTCAAATTTTCTTTGCTTATGAAATCAAAAGACAAATGTTTTCAACGTAATAAGAAAAACAAATACCTTACACTACACAAACAACTCAACTCCTGCACAATTCAGATGGTCTGTTTGTGTTTTAAACTAAACCGAAATGTTTTATTTGTCTTTTTCATTCTAGATTACCTAGTTTGTAGACACACTAATATACTTACACTGGATAGATGTTTCCAGCTGTTTGAATCTTGCTCTGGCCTCCAGACACCCATCAAGTGAATAAACAGTTGGAACAGCCTTCCGACAGCCCATCTTGGTTTTGAGTGTCCTTGTGGGTGTTGCTTTTTTTCCAAAATGAGGGGAGAGAAGATTAAAATTGTTTTCAAAAATAAACATGTAATTTCATTCTTTATTTTCTCCCTCAATTACAAGGCATGGTCAGAGCTAGCTTGTAGTTTGTGAGCGTTTGGCTCTTACAGTAACACACAGGCTATATTTAGCAGAGTGATCTCCAGCTGACCCTGTGTGTCTACCTTTCTGGGCAGAAAATGCAATAGACACATACACACATTCATTTCTGCATTGCACTGGGTAATTGGATAGATATGATGGGGTTCTCTGTTATTTCTGATGTAAATCGGGCCGGGGCGAAAAACACACTTCTGTAATTGATCACTGATTTAAATACAGATAATTGTTGGAGCCCTTAGCAGGTATGAGTAACCTGCTACTTGGTTCACCTTACGTTAGGGAGTTGAAAATAAAAAATATTTAGGAAAAATATTTTTTAAAAAGTAAAAAAAATGTAGGTGTTCAGTCCATGACTGTTTGTTTTGAGACTATATCCAGTGACATTTTCAAATTTTAGTAAAATTGTAATAAAAATATCACCCCCCCCCACACACTTAACACATCTAACTCCTAATTCTAAAGCAATAACAATTAGCAAGTCATAGTTGGCATTTTGTGATATCAAGTACAAGAAATATAATATCCATACAAAAATTTTTAGGTTATTAGAATATTCCATTATGTTATTTGAGAAAACGTTTAGAGAACGTTAGCCAACATTCTGAGAACATTCTGATAGCTGGGTTCCTGTCTCAACAGGAAATACGTCAACATGAAAAAGAAAGCTATACTCACCCAGCAATTTCATGGGATTTTTAAACAGGCAGTCAGCACCCTATAATTAAAGATGAAATCAGGTCTGAAATGTGTAGCTAACAATCATATCCATTTCCAATTAATGCATGTGTATTTGCTAATGGCTGGAATGTTCTGATAACGTTCCATCCATGCGTTAAATCTCGGGCCTCATTTGATCATCTGATCTTCTGCTCTTCCATTACAAATGAATGGAAACATATGCAAAAACATGAACAACCAGGAACTGTAAAAAAAACCTGAAAAAAATGATTTACAGAAACAAACATTTGTAAGCGGATATGATAAACTGTGTTAAGGGTGAGTGACAAACCATCAGTGCGCTTTAAAAGACCAATTTAGCTGATTTAGTGCTTTATCTTCTCTGTATTTTTGGTTGGTAAATGTGTACAAACTGAATGTTCATAAACTTCTGTCTAGTTGCCATTTTGCCTTTTTACAGAGTAAATGCAAACTTTCAACGAGCGTTAATGCAAAGTTTTAAATGCATTAACACTCAACAATTACACAATTAACAGAAGTTCCTTTGCTTGCTTTTTGAAATTTTAAAAAATAGTCAGAAAAATATGTAAAAAGAGTCTAAAACGTCGGCACTTCCACAATATACAGTTTATATTTTAGTTCACAATGTAATACTGTAGTTAAAGTAGCACATTATACATGTGGGTTCATGAGCAGAAGCTGTATAGCGCAAAAGAAAAGTTTAAAATGGGTGTGACTTCATATAATTTTCTCAACACATGAAGTTATAAAGCGAAAGCGGTGCCACATGTGGAGGCTCACTGCAGTTTGAGGAAACTGCTTTCCCCACAATTTGCATGTGGTTTCCCCATTCGAGCTAATAGCTTTTCTATTTCCCTTTGAGCATCAGAGATCCCACACCCTAAACGGGCAGATACTGAAAGAAGAGGTGCTGGGTGTAAGTAGTTTATTGGGAAATCCTTTATCACCCTAAAGAGCTGTAAACAGTTTATCCTCACAAGCAACATTCTTCAAAGTGGCGTAAAAAATCTATAATTAGAGATTTAGAGAAGGAAACTGAAGGGAAATGTTTTGTGTTTTTATCTTTTCTATTTTTGAATTTTACATTGAAATTTCTTCCTCTCTGGTGAGGTTAAAGGTTGTTAAAGGCAGAGTTGATGATTGTGTTAATGAGGGGGGTGTGTGCTGGAGTTATAGGGCTGTGACTTCACATCAGTATACAGTAATGTAAACAAGCTGTGTTCCAGAATTCAGATTACACTGGACAACAGACAGTGACCCAACCAAATACACTCTTAAAAAATGGTGCTGATACAATAAAAAACCATAAAGAACCTTTAACATCTGCAGAACCTTTCAATTTCACAAAAGGTAAGAAAGAAGTGGTTTAAGAACTTTTGACTGAGTGGTTCTTTGGGGAACCAAAACGGTTCTTATATGGCACCAAGAACCTTTTAAGCACCTTTTCTTTAAGAGTGTAGTCAATAAATGTTACAATTCAACACAAAAGTCATTATTATTGTAATTATATATATATTAAAGGAAAAGTTAATCTAAAAAAAAAAAATTCATCATTTATTCAATCGTATGTCGTTCCAAATCTGTTTGACTTTTCTTCTTTGGAACTCTAAACAAAATCTTAAAGAATGTTTCTGTCCAATGAAAGTCAATGAGGTCTAAAAATAATGTTATCCTAACTATACATGAGTAAAACGTTGCATTTTAGTATTATTTACATTAGTTTCCCTGCTGTCTGTGACACAATCAAAACAGGCCGTGATCCACTCGTGTAAACCGCTGAGATAAATTACAAATAAAAAGTGTTTCCTGACAAAAACAGAGTGTTATTCCTTTCAGCATCCATTTGGAATCATTGTGACTGAAGGTTGTAACAAAAATATCAGCGATATTGGCCACATTTAAACATTACACATGAACTACGGCTCTTGCATGCATCCCGTTGACTCTCTTTCTGGTTTTTTAAGGTTTCTGTGCTTTCATCATTAGCATCTGTATCAGTGTACAGGGATTTCGGTGTGGTTACATGGAATAATTCTCCCTGAATTCCTCTCTGAGTCTGGGCCCTCAGCAAATTAAACTCCTTAATAACTCTGCCTTGCAAGGAAAAACTGAAGCGATCTGATGTGTGCGAGTGGCTTTGGAGATGGAAATGTGGTAAGAGAGAGATATAAGGTCAAGGACTACATTGCCTCACAGCGAGATGGCTTTTTCCAGACCGTGTGGTCCCAGAAACGCAGGAATTTCTATGGAAAGATGAATGAGACTGAAAGAAGCTAAATTTCATCGACAATAGATCTTTCTGGAATAAAAGCAACATTGGTTTCGCTTAACGCAGGTCATTAACTGAAGACAGTGCAACACTCACGCGCTGGAACTCAACTGTGTGGGGCCTGAAGGAGCCAGTATGATCATAACAAAGAGGCCAATTTTATGAATTACTGGTTACTCAGCACTCCAGACTATACTAAACACGGCACCGAGTTACCACAGTACTACGCTGTTGTCCGCCCCCCCATATCTTCACCACAAGTGTCCTCCACAAATTTTCAGCCCATGTACTGCAACACACACACACACGTTTACTTATCATAATGAGGACATCCAATAGACTTCTATTGTTTAACCCTGACCCACACGCTAACCCTAACAGAAAACTTTCTGCATTTTTACAATTAAAAAAAACCCTTTTGTTCACTATATTTTTACTGTTTTTATAAATAAGGATGTCCCCAAAAGGAGGACACACACACACACACACACACAACAGTAATGTAGTTTGAAACAAAAATTAAAAAAATAATAAACATTGTTATCTAATGAGCTTAGAAAGATTTTATGGTATGAGAATATCTTAAGAACATGTCCAGGTAAAACAGACAGGATTTAACACTATAGTAAAAAAAAACATATTCTTTCTACTTTAGAAGAAATAGAATTTCTATGCCGCTTATTTTTACATTGTAACAATTGCTCACATCACTTGAGTTCTGCCTTTATGTGAATTCAAAATCATTTATTGTATTACCGTAATTCTTTTACATGACAGTATTACAGTAATGAGAATCTAATGAAAATGACTGCTGGCAATAATGAAGGCATTATGCTCATGAGAATTATAATGGCTGAAAGTCATGGCTGAATGGCCCCAAAATAGCCTTCGATTTAATTGTGCAAAATATCATTTCTTACGTCTGTTTGTTGTTGATTTTGGAATAAAATGTGACCTGGTCATTTTCATAAGATTCGCCCATAAAGAAAAAGCACAAGACATGGAAATCTTTAAAGACCAAGTAAAATAAACACATTTACTTAAAGAGAACCTTTCCTTTAAACACCAAAACAAAACACGGCAGGTCAGAAACCCACACCATGCGCTCAAGGAGAGCTCGGACCACCCAACTCTGCGCCCACACCCTGCACCTAAAGCAGTATAATAGTGGTGAAATATAGCATCACAAAGACAAACACTGAACTCGGTCTAAAGCCGTTTCCACCTCTCACCGTATATCCGTTTATTCTCCGTTTTCCTCCAGGGCGCTATAAATGTTGGGACCACCACCTAAACGCAAAGAAATTGTTATTTTTGCAATACGACTCGGTTACCTGAGCTAACAGAGTCACAGTTTGAGAGTTTTGAACTAGAATTGAATTCATTTGAGGTAGATGTGAATTAGATTGGACTAGAGGAAGTGATCGTGAACAGATTTCCTCAGATGTGAGTTAGGGACAGACTGATGCGAACAGTAAGCAAACGCGATGCCACGCAGTCTGGGCTTGAAAATAAAGCAGAATGCCTTCACTTCCACCGGCTGAGGCGAGCGGCCTCAAAGCTGCTCTAAATCCGGAGGCCTGGCTTGAAGAAACACGCCGTCCCCCCACAGAGAGAGAGCACGGTGGGTGTGGCCCCTGAGGAGATGGTTTTTGAGGGGGCCCCTCCCGACTGCTGTGCTGCATGCCAGCGCCCAAGGGCTCCAGTCTGCCTGACCAAAGCCACCACGAGCTACCCACGCCACGTTACACAGGCCAGCCTGGTGAAGATCGCCCTCTACTGGAGCTTCCAGAAACAGGCAGATGTATTACTGAGACTCCTTACCTGTAAAAATCACAACACACGTTTACACACAGTTATCATGTAGACATCAGGAAGAAAACTGAATTGACATGTCAGACAAAAGATTACTTAACACCTCACCAGTCATGAAAAAATACGTTTCCAGCGATAACTTCCACAAACACGCTGCTGGATACAATCACAGCCAATCACAACATATTCAATGCTTTAAAAATTACATTTTAAAAAAATTAAAAAGCGCTTAAAGGAATTTTTCCTATATTATAATATACCTCATTTTTATTCGCCCAAGAATAAAAAAGTCACTCAGAGAGGCTGAATAGGAAATATTTCATCACAGTAAAAAAACAAACTGCGCTTATTAATTTTAAATAACTTACAGCAAGATTTCATTATGGTGGGGCTACAGGACACTGAGGCAAATACAACCAAGCGACTGACAATTTGTTTTGTCACTCACGCTTTGAGGTTGTGCCTGTTTCCAACAAAAACTTTGATTAACCTGAAAGGGACTTTGTTTGCCGTCTGGTGAGGATGTGGTATTACTGTAATCACTCAATCAGATGTATTTAACGCTTGTACCTCCACAGAAAAATCTGTTCAAAAGCTGAACGTTCACAGAACCGATCAAGAGAACCTTTCATGTTCTCCTCTGTGTCCTGACACTATTGAAATGTAGAAAAAAGATCTTCACACACACTTTTTGCACAGAACCAGGGGAACGACTGATTGGAGTTCTGAAGTCTCCAGTGATATTACACTAACCACTCAACCCAAACCCTGAGATGTTGTGGGTGGACTCCTGCCACCCCACTGCGTTTCCAAGAGCGCATGTATGAATAAAAGCGTTGCTTTAACATTCAACAGGAAACACAGCACTATGCCATACTCAACCAAAAAATTACATTTTAAAATTTAAATTTATAAATTACCAACCTAAATAGGTGTCCTAGATATATATGACTTTCTTCTTTCAGTTACATTAGTTACATTAAAGTACATTACATTAAGTAATATATTTAACAAGTTACATTAAATAATGTCTTAAAAATGGCAGTGAATGGTGCAGACATTTTGAAGCTCCAACAAGCACATTCATCGTCATAAAAGAAATTTACACAACATAAACAGCTTCTTCTGAAGCAAATACGTTTGTAAATGACTGTATTTATCATACAGATATGTTTAATTTGGACCAATAAGCAATGAGTGTCCCAGCAACTCCATAATACACCTTTATAATGACCATCCACACCTCAGCATTCATCAGTCAGCATTCACATCTACCTCAGATAACGTGAAAACTTTTCACTCTACAACCTTATTCATCCATATAAACACACACCACTCACACAGAAACAGAGACGTCCCCTCACAGAAGGCCAGCAGATTATTCATTTAGTGACCCGCAATTTACTTGGTAGATTTTCAAGCTAACTACTATTTAGCAAGTTTGTAAGCGCTTCCTAAACAATCAGCCCTAATGTGGGATTCATTTAGAGAGTAAGAAAGAGCGTTTTGGCAGAAGCAGAGGGGCTGGTTTGAATCAGGAGAGGCCCCTCATGCAGCCCCTCGGTTTAAACTGATCTGTGTGTTTGTGGAAGTGCGGCTGGCGGTGGGCTGCTAGCAGTGCTGTTTAATTGCTCTTTGTTGTGGAAAGAAAAGGGGTGGGAGGGGGTGGAGACACGGTTCGCTGTGGTCACATCTGTACGACGGTGGCGACCCGGCGAAAAGTCTCACACATGTATGCATGCACGCACACACATGCACACGCATGCACACGCATGCACATGCATGCACACGCATGCACAGGATGTCTGAAGCCATGCAGTGAGATGCAGCATGAATCTATGTTGAGCCACGAATCTGTGTTGAAAAGGATGATGCGTTTCCTGTGCACGAGGGGTTTTTAGCAGTGTATAATTATCGCATTTAAAAAAGAGCTTCTGAATAAGAAGACACATGTGATCGAGCGTGTGGCCTGTCCTGCAGTGTGAGATGCAACTGAAACTAAACAAAAAAAGCATAAATGTACAAATGTGGAATTTATATGAAAAGCCTTTTTCTTAAGTATTTAATAAAAAATGTTACAGAATTAAAAAAAGTTCAAATAACCAAGCAATAACATTAACACAACGTCTACAAAAATGGATGTTTTGAATGTTCCTAGAACATTTTTATTACTTAATGGAAACATCAGGGAAATGTTCTTATGACTCTGATGAGCTGAATTTCATCATCATGTATCAGAAGACCCCCCCCCACACACACACACAAACACACACACACACACACACACTTTTTATTCTCTGTTCTTCAAGCCCGTCTTATGTGGCACTGATTGAACCCCATCAAAGGTTGCGGTGAGGAGAGAACGACTGCTGCAGATCTAACCTCTCTCAGCCTAATGAGGCTACACACACACACACACACACACGCTTGTATGCAACTCCAAACAACGCAGTGCATGAAATGCATGCAACCAAACACACACTATTTAACATACTCTCTCGCTCTCTCTCTTTTCCTGCCATGTCTCATCACACTCCTGTTAAACCACAGATCTCCTCAGAGTCTTTTCCAAACCCACCGTCTGGCGTCTGTCTCCCCCCACTAACTCACACTGTGTGTGTGTGTGTGTGTGTGTTTGCTTATCAACATGTTAGCTTACAATAAACCAAAAACTAACGACACTCAAGTCAAAATTAAAATGTCTACATTTCATAAAATGATAATAACAAAATATCAAAAGTATCTTTTGTTTGAAAGAAACGTTGTGCATTTTACAAGCAAAACATTTAAGTATAAGATTATAAACCAACAACAGTAAAACAGCGAGTGTGGCGCCATCAGGTGGCCAGATATTAACACTGCAAGTATCTAAAGCTTTACCACACCGAAATTATTTATCAGTTTATAATTCTTATGGTTATATATAATAATAATAATAATAGATGATAAGTTATATATAAATATAATAGTTGGAAAATGGGCTGAATTTGTATTAATCTGAAGCTAAATAAATAAAAAAAACAATCAATAAATTCGATCAGTATGTATTTATGAAACTCAGAGTACTTACCATCATAAATCACTCATCACGCTGCTCACAGGTTTATTTTACTTGCTGAAAAATAACAGAGACTCTTTGTCATGAACCATGAACATTTTAATATTGTTTTTCTGCAGTGTTTAACATTCAACTAGCAGCATACAACAAATCAACATATCAGAGCCCTAGAATCAGACCTAAACTACCAGAGCGAATAAATATCCCGTAAAGTGCACAAATGTGAGTTTTGGTTTTGGTGAGGTTCAGCCAAAAAGAAAACAGCCTAGACCAGCGCAAATTACTAGTTAAAACCATCACTGGTAACCAGTATCAGGTATGGTTTGGTTTTAACTAGTCACTGTGGCAGTAACATACCAGCTTAGACCATCATAAATAAAGACTATCTGGTTTAAGCTGTTTTATTTTATTTTTTGAGGGAGATTGTCTACATGATCTAAAGTATTTGAATTCCTCCTGATGAGTTTATGAAAACAATATTTGAAGGCTTTTCATGTTATGATGAAGAGCTGTGGTGAGTCGAGTTTGAG
>JAZGTK010006528.1:0-20691 GCA_036877625.1 Ambastaia sidthimunki | reverse complement strand
ACAATAAGTGAGTGTATATTAAGAAAGCTTACATGGGTCAAGTTTATTTGCTTAAAGTTTCCTTTATCTTTCAAGGTACACTCATACATCTTATAAATTCCCTTTCTCCTTGGTAGACTGTTTGATGGCCTCTTAGTGGATGGTTTTCTTAATACAGGGTCTGAATAGGATTTAATGTAATCCCGCTGAGTGAACAGATGGACTGATAGCGTTCTCTGCCCTAATACAAACCTGCGTTTAACCCACGGGCTCTATTTATACCCCATGCAGCCCCTCCCAAAGCCTCTCACTGTTCTGAAGATTCTGGATTCTTTCTACACATCAATTTTATCGCCGAAATATTTTAGTGTCTCAGTTCTTGAATCATCTTGAAGGGATAAATCGTCATTTTCAAGTGACACTAATGAAGCACTCGCAGCGCGCGTCTTTTTTGCGCGTCCACGAACGCAAACGCAGATATGCCTCTGCCGTCTCCACGCGGTAATAAGATTACTCCCACGCCACGGCAGGTGCATACTCACCCCTTTAAGCTCATTCGCACTATCCACGTCGATGTCTGCTATTAAGGGAGAGTAGACCACGGAGGTGTTAAACTTTTCAACCCGCCGGATTGCATTGCCACCGAACTTAACTTAATTTTTTCTCGCTGCGTGGGAATCTTCGTCTTCGTCGTCCACGGTAGTGAATTTAAGATAGGGGGCAGCAGAGCTCCTGCACCAGCTGCTCGGGATGCGTTTGTCACCCTCTCCATGCGTCTGAGGAGGATCTGCGTGGCTTTACAACTTAAGCAGAGAGACTTTCTTCTCTTTTTCATTCGCGGCGGTGTTGCGCGTCAGGGAAAGTTCGTGCCATTTTGCGCACGAAGCGACTAAACATTTGGATCGTTATTACGATGGTTGACAAGTCGCTGGATGAGAAGGTGAGTGCACTAGTGAGGGTTTGTGTTGTGTTTAGGTCTGGTGCACAAAATCGCGTTTATGGGTTCGTGTGTGATGTGAAATAAAATACTTTGATCTCGGTTCTTCTCATGCGCGGCGGCGGCGGCATGTGAATTGTGCAGGGAACATATTGACATGGTGGTAAATGCGTTTGAAAGATTTATTGATGGAAACCCGCAACTGGTTTCGCTTTAGCCCATGACACAGTTTTTAGGCTGAGAGACATGAGGGAGGTTTCTTTACTCCGGATTACCGCATGTTCATCCTATTACGCCGCACATTTCCCGCAATCTGTTGCCTCCACATTTAATTCATTTAAGCGAAGTTGACAGAACTAGATCAGATCACTTCGCATTACCGATTCACACTGTAACGCTCTACTTTGGAGGTTAGCTTAGTAAGCATGAAAAGTTTGTCTTCATTGCATGCAGTTATTGGAACACCTCATGCAAAATGTGGTAACAGGAAATATTATAGTTACAAAATGTTACGGTAACTATGGTTTTAGAAAATTGAAACTAATGAAGATGGGATCACCCTCAAACACTGTTAAGAGCTTAACTAATGTTTCTGTAGTTTTCCTTGCTTTATCTTTATTAGTCAGAGTGGTTACTAAGTTAGTAGTTTTACAGGAGTGACATTTTACTGTAGTAGCTGTTTTGTGGGACTGATGTTATGGTTAAGTGCTTTCTTGTTTTCTAAAAACAGTTTTATAAAAATGTTTATCTGTGTTTATACTGTAACAAGTCAGCATGTGCTAGTGTTACCTTAAAGAGACATTTTTGCCTGAGAATTACCTTTGGTGTAACCTAATATGTTTAGGTTAATTTAGATATTTAAAAAGACTTCATAACAGTAGTTAATGTTGGTCTTACCACATAGATTATTTTTATCCCATTGATTCAAATGATTCTTCAGCAGAAGCTACAAAGAGATTCTTTCTACTTGAGATTAATTTTGTTTCAGAGGAGTAACCCATCAGCATTCTGAAAGGGAAAAACATCTTGCAATTTTGATGGGCAAGAACCTCCCAGCATCCAGTTTTTATCTAGATATGTCAGTGTGATCCAAACCCAATGATGAATGGCACAGTTAGACTCAACAGAAAGAGCTGAGGTGGAACTATATAGTACAGACGCACTAAGTGATCACCTGTCTAGTAAACACAATGTAGTTAGTTCCCCCATGCTGCAGTCGCTCTGTATAGATAACCTCCTCTCTGGAGCACGTATGGTCTCTGCCCCTCCCCTTCTCATTTATTATTGACCTCACCAAATGTTTCTCGGCTGCTGTGTTATTTGTGATGTGTCTCCACACAGCAGGTTAGGTCACCAGCTTGTGAGTCTCTCTTTGGGTCTATTACCATGACAATGTGTTTACCCCTTTTAAATATTTATAGAAATAGACATGTGCAGGTGGAATTTTATGGTACCTTAGAACGGTAGTTCTCAACTGCTCTGTCCCACGTCTGTTCTTATATGCTCGGACATCAAGGAAAAAAAATGCTGAATGCTATTAATAAACTAGAAATATTAAAAAAAAATAGCTTTTACAAGGGAGGAGTAAATTCAAGCTCGTGTTGTTGACGTCACAGACTGTGCGTCCAATCAAACTCTGCAGGGTTTTGGCATAAATTCATCTGTCACTTGTTAAAACTAGCCAGATTAGGTAGTTGCCAACATGGACAGCTTGTTTGATGTCCCCTTGATATCCATAAAATACCAGGAATGAAGCTTTGCCTGATTAAAAAGACTTTATTACATACAGATTCCCCTACAGCAAAGAAAACATGGTTGCCAGGTGGGTGTCACAATCAATATTTAAAAGACAACCAGATTTGTCATATTTCTTTCCTATTTAGTCTATTTTATAGTAATATTTTAGCATACTATTGGGCCTGTGCACTTCATGGTGATTATTAATACATTTAAGCGTGATATTAAGGACATTTTTGTTTACCTTGGTACTGAAAAGCATTGTGATATAGGATTAGGTAGGGGTGGGGGAAATAATTGATTCACATATGAATTCAAATTCTATTCTATCTTCAACTGATTTGAATCTATTATTAGATTTTAGGAATCAATTTTCTAAATATTTGTTAATAAAATGCTGTTGGAACAAAGAAGGCGTGAGTCAACTACAAGATCATCTGACGGTTTAGAGAGTGCACAGGCTTGCCATGGGGAAACCTTATGAATGAAGCTTACTTGACAACTAAGATTCCTATAGTTATAGAAATGGAAACTAGCCATAAATAATGTAGAAGAACTGGCACACATCAAGCTTTTATTGTAGCAACTTACTTTTTAGACACAAGAAGTGCTTTCAACAAACAATACCTGCTTGTAAAAGTGAATGAACATCCTGTTAGAGGCTAAATCACTAAATATTGAAAATTCAACATCACGTATTTCTGCAAACTTCAAATGATTGGCCACTGATTCAACAAGTTTTTCAACTTAATGCATAAACTGAACACATTTTTATGATTCAAAAGACACACATGGTGTAAAATAATAATAAGTTTACAGGGTGTGTATAATTTAAACTATTAAATAACTCCTGACCAGAAGCTGTTGTTCAGTTTTAACAGCTGAACAGAAGCTGCTGTTTAGTTTTGCATACTGCTGCTTTTCTTCTTCTCTCTTCTGAACTCTCTCTTTCTTTATTAAAGCGCCAGAGAAAGGGTTGTAACAAGAAAAGCAAAACAAGCCCCATAAAGCTGCAATCTGTAACTATTTTGGGTAAAGTTGAAAAAACATCTGATCTGATATTTGATATTGAGCATGTACATGACAGATCACTTTGCAACAATATATTATAAGTTCTGAATTTGCAATAAATGTCTGTATGAACAGCAAGAAGATCTGACTACTATATCACCTGTCCGGATGCTGTGGGTGGTCTAGTGTTTATAGCTTGCTTTTTGTAGTTTAGAATTATTTTTTTTCCACATTAAGACAATAACTCTGCAAGTAACCTGTTTCAAATAGAGATGGCGGTAGAAAGGCAAAAGTTATGGATTGCAGCTGTAAAAATGCAATATAATAAGAATCGATTTTGAATCGAATCATAACCCAAAAATCTATTTGAACTGAATCATGAGACACCAAACGATTCCCACCCCTAGTATCTCAACTTCATGTTCAATGTAAAATTTGGTTCCTTAAGCAAAGCCAATTAGGAAACCTGAAGCAAAGTTTCATTTATTTAATGACTTAATCCAGCCTTATCCCCATTCCCCAAATAAAAAAATATTACAACATAATGTCTGTACAAATGAATCCCATAACATAATAAAGAAGATCATATTTCTGTATTCCTAATATAAATAATTTTTATTGGTTATTTTTAAAAATCCAAGAATATACAGCATGTCCTATATGCCTGTGACTGTATGAACTGCATGTTTTAGCCGCACTACTCAGCCGTTTGCTGTGTGTGGGTTGATTTATCGCTACGCTGCCCATCATTGTTTGACTGTCTCTGGCTGTCTCATTAAAGACATTGGCTAATAGGATTTGTTCTGCTCTCAGGAAACCATAGTAATGCTCATTTAGCTGGAGAACCCTCATCAAATGGGGCCTCTGTAATCAGACACTCAGGGACATTCGTCCTTCCAATTCATCTTGGCCACCTGGTCTAAATGCTGACTGGTGGCGACAGCAATGGCGTAGAGGGCTTGTAGGATACAGTTGGTCTGTCACAGGAAAGACATGTCATGTGATCTGATCAGACCTGTCTAACTGAGGTTGGCAAAACCTGGACGGGAACAAAGCGTGAGCAGCTAAGAGTCTTGACCCTGTGATGGAGGTCAGTCATCAAGCTCTCTTATAGAATCTCTGTGGCTTTACATTTGCTCCTGGGCTTTGAGAGCCACAGGTCTTTGTCAAAGACTAAATGCATTTCAGCTTTTAGACCTTTACTAGGCTACCTGTCAGATTACAGTGTGATTTATAGCTACTTTTCTGTGCTACCCCTGCAGGCCTCTTACAATTGTATTTTTAAATATAAAAAAATTAGTCATATATACTAATTGTGTGTATATATGTTAAAACATATACTATTGTATATATCATAAAACATATATACATATATACAGACATATGGAAGTGAGATTTGTGGAGGGTGTGTGTTCTTGTTATGACATTAGAAGACATGAATATACTTGAATATATCCCCAAAGGCAAATGCATTATTTTTATGGTGTTCTGTTTAACCCTTTTTGAAGTCTGATAGTTGTGGCCAGTAAAAAGTGTTTTTGATTTTTTTTTAGGGAAAAAGCATGTACATTCTTCATAAATTCTCCTTTTGTGTTCCATGAAACGCATAGGTTTGGAATGTCTTGAGGGTGAGTAAATGATTTCAGAATTTTAATTTTTGGAAGAACGACTCCTTTTAATTTACATTGAGCAATTATATGCTTAAAGTGCAGGAAATGCATTCAAATCTTTTGCATGCAGTCTTGCACTGTAATTTATTATTTTATTGTAATTTTTTCAGGTGACATTTCCACATAATTACAGTCATGCCTTGCCATGATTTTGTTTACATGCTCGTGTAGTTTGAGATAAGACTGGTGTGAGAATAAAGCGTCTGTCATCCTCTCTGTTTACTGCTACATGTGACTCACAGATATAATGAATCTGCATGATTGATTTGGGTCTTTTGCAGGAACAGAGCACAGAGAGTCCCTGATGAGTTTCTTAAGTTAATAAGGTCTTTGCTTAGATGATCAATAACCATAGATAAGTTTAAAAAAAAACTCATTCATCCTTTTGGATACTTATTCCTTAAAAAGCTCCCATTAGTTAGCAGAGATGGGATTTTTAAAATATTTTATGCATAAAGTTTGTGCTGCTTACCGGCATATCATGTTTTGATATGTATTAATGACGATCTGGTTTACTTAGAGCTCCCATGGAAAATAATAAAAAGGTCAACTGATGCTGCGATTTCTATTCTATAATAAGTACAATTCTATTTTAATAAACAATTGTACATCCACAGTTTATTATAGAAAAAAGTAAAAAAAGTAAAATGCTCAAACCAAAACATTTTATAAGGGCAAAAACATTTTTTGTGCCAACCTTAGGTGACCAATCAAATATTGTATTGTTAATTTTCCCCCATACCATAATTTGGTCATGCACCTCAGCAAACACAATAGCCAGTACTTTGTAAGCCTTTTTTGTTTCTAAATATAAAGGGATTAATCCAAATGTGAATTAAAGCAGATAAACATTTCAGTTTTTATCTCAATGTGGTCACTTTAGTGAAGAAAGTCCCGCCTTCCAGTAGGGAGAGCCAATCATCAGTAATGATTCAACACTAATGGTTCTCACTAAGAGGCTCTGTACAGAGGGCGGTGAGGTACTTGCCAGTCTTTGTGCATGCTTGGTAGCTTAAGTGACCAGTATAAAGTGCTTTTAGTACAATTTGAGCTTAAGAATTTAATTTATGGTCCATGTTTAATAGCTGATTAGAAAAATATTTTTTTACTGTGTTTGTAGTTAAGGGCTTTGCTTTAAGGGCTTTGGTATCAGCCTCTTTTCTTATGGACAGAAAAACACTCTTGTTGAGAGCAGCACTAAAAGGAACATTTCAACAAAAAATTAGTATTCTGTCATTAGTTACATCTTTCTAAAAACAGACTGTTATTGTTTCTGAGGAGCACAAAAAAGAATTTCTGATGAATCTTCACACTGTTTTGTGCAACATTGGTTCAGCATATTGAACTTTGAGAGTTACGACAGAGGAATTGTTTTTGTAAATAACATATTCTCACATGAATCCATTATATGTCCTTAGAATACAGGTTAAGAGTCTCATGGACTATGATTGGCTTTCTGTTTAGCTTATTCTTGAGATTTTTTTTCAAGACATATTTTGGTGTTAACTTTTCCCTGTTAACTTTGGTAAAAAAGAATGTGCGTGTACTACAGCAAGCCAAGCCATGTGAGTTTAGCTCTGGCCTGATACGTTTCAGTACGGTCACCGGTGGTTTATTTTGCAGTATGTTAATTTAACTGTGGTAAAATAAATCACTGCCTCCTGCCGTTCCATCACACCGCCTTTCTCCTCTGCCTCATTATGTCCTGACCGTTGTTTCCTAGCGGCTGCGTTGCAGAAGCGTTCCTCAGCTGCTGAAACACACAGCAGTGTAATGGATTAGCTGTGTTGACAGGTTCAGTGTGGCCCATTACCTTACTGATCTCTGTCAGAAATTCAGCCCACTCACTTCAGCTTTGAGGCTGACTGATTGTAGCATTACCCACAATTCTCCAGTAATGGTACTTTCACTCTGAGTGCCCTGCATGCTGGCAAGAATTGGAAAAATTGGGAAAATAAGTTCGTACAATAGGACATTGAGCTTTTGGCAATTGTGCTTTTCTCCTGTTGTTGTGATTCATTTGGATTACTTTAGCATTCTGTCTACTTGTTACCTCTTGTCTTTTAACATTCATCTTGAGGAGATATTTCAAGCGATTCTTTTTCAGAAGAGCTTCAGAAATGACATGATTTCTCTAGCAGGGCTGGCGGTGGTGTAGCTGTCTTCAAGCTCCTGCTTACAAACTCGGAAGTGATAATTATGATGTGTTGTGTGTCGGGGGTCGGCAGTATGACCAAAATCAATATCACTGGATGAGTTTTACCTGGTTGTATATTGGGTAATATGTCACAATATGATTTTCTCTGCTTAAAGTTTAACTCATAATGGTTGTGTGTTATGTGTGTGTGGTACCTTTTCTCCATAATGTAGTCAATTTGATTCCTAAAAAATAAAAAAATACATCATGGAATTTTGTTGAAACTATGAATCCAAACCAAAAGCTTAGATATTTGTAAACAAATGATACATCAGAACATACTCTATAAACTGTAATAGTTACTGTAAGTTAAAAATGTACAGTTAAACAGTAATACATTACAACTTTGATGTGTCAGACAATATAAAAACACTTGTGACCACAAACCATTTGAGTTCAATCAGCAGCATGCACAATCACACACATATACAAGGACAGGACATCACAGAACACTTTTATGTTGATATCAACGTGCTGTGACACTGATCGTATGAAGCTGATCTGAAGTTCAGTTAAAAGTAGGGTGGGCAATTTCAGAGAGGCTAGCAGAAAGCAAGCTAGCTTTAAAACCAGCATATACTGTACGTGTGTTTTGGAGATGACTCTGAAGGGATGGTGGAATATTATAAAGACGGAAGACTGTCTGCTTGAGCAGGGTGTGTGGAGGTATGCAAATACATAGTTTGATAAGCAAGTAGGACATTCTGTCTTTCTGGACGAACATTTTATGGTCCTGTGCCTTTTTACAAATATATATATATATATGTATGTATATAGAAATATATTAAGACCACTATACTTGACTATCAGAATGTGCAGAGACTTTCAACTAGCATAAAAAATGTGTTTTAAAAAAAAAAAAAAACATGCCTTTAAAACAGAAACTTCACAAAAATAACTGAGAATTGTGCTTTAAACATTGCATTTATGATTAAATTAAAATAAACATAATTAGAAGTGGTGTGCTGGTTTTATCACCCTTTTTTACTTTAGTGCTTTTCAACTTAAAATATGTATCAGATAGACCCCAAATCCCAACACAAGTATCACAGGAGACACACAGGAGTCTGGAATCACCAGGTGTAAACAGGGTCAAACTGTACAAAATGAACTTCCTCACAATTACAACTTCATTAAGACTAATACCAGTTTGCTTCCACAATGATTCTTTAATTAACACAGCACCAACTGAATATCTGCTCTTGTAGAAGTTTCCTGCTGCTAATTGCCATATTCACTTGATGCCTGCAGACTCATTTTGTGTAGATAATCATTCTGACGCGACCTGAAGGAAGTATGAATCCAGACCCTTCTTTATGCAATTTGGTTAAGGGAAGCTTTTACACAGTCCAGCAGGTGTTGTCTGTGTTACTCTGAGAGATTAGGTTTGAAGCGGAGAACACTGTTCCAGGCCATTAGCTTATTGAAGGTCCACAGCTTTGTGGACTTGATTGTATGGCTACACACAAAGAGATTTCATTCAGTTTCGTCTAATTTCTAGAAACCAAAAATGTATTTCAAAGCAAGTACATTTATAGAATTCGCCATTTGACATACCATGTCAGCCGCCGGTCCATCGCGTAACACAGAGAAATCTTTCATTGATTGTCCTGAGAAAGACCTTTGTGTTGAGGAACACAGGGGAGAGATATGCTTCCATCCTGACAACAGAGAGGATGAAATTACATCCGTGTCTCCAAAGAGTCTTTCAGTTTGGAAGAACAAAGACCATTCATAATGATAGTCAGCGAGAATTGCAGGGCTATGATTGACTCCGGTGTGGAGGGTTTTGATGTAGTACAAGTCTAAAGGCTTGAAAGTGGAGGTCCCTAAAGCCGCCTGCACGCTTGTCTCTTTTTCACTCGGAAATGGAACTTTTCATCAGGTGTGTTTGGATTTGCTGATGCGATTTGATATTTGGATCACAACAAGTTATATTTTTGTGGCTTGTGCATTCTTTCAGATAGCCTCTGTAGTGTTTGCAATGCAACGCCCTGATAAGCAAAACAAATCTGTCAAGATTGTATTATAGATTCACTCACTGGAAAAGGAATTTTTATAGCTCTGTGAGCACCTCGTGTTCGGCTGATGTTCATTTGGCTCTGATGTCACAGCATTGGTTGTTTATATTTGAAAATACACTTCTATTCATGCTGTATACTTGTGTCAGTGGTTTCAGTTAGGGATGTTTTTTTTCAATGTTTTGTATTACTGATTCATAAAAACCAGGATGAAACAGGCCACAGAACATACAAAAATAGCAGTTTTTGTACTGAAGAATTATTGTTTATCTGCATGTGGATAAAACCTTTCTTTATTTTATAGCAACATGTGATTTTTTTTTTCTCTTTGCCTGTTATTAAGTATCCAGACTATCAGATATAAAATAACACGTTCTGTTGTCACATATTCATTAAAAATATTGACAACATCTGTATTGATAAAATAATCATATTCTACGTCACACACATTAATACAGCTGTTCTATTTATCTGTAGTTGTAAAATGTCCATAAATCTGTCAGACCATTTTGACAATTTCAGGTATAATTTAAAAAGAGGGCCATTAGGATAAAGTTCACCCTTGATATTACCACATTTTAAAATATCATTTAAAATATCAAATATCAAGTTATTATCATTTTTGACCAAATGTAGAGATTGTAAATGTAGATGCATTGGATTTGATGATTAATAATAGAGTGAAATTTAAGTAAAATAAAATAGAAAACATCATTTGGAATTGTACATTTGTATTTAGAAATAAGTGGAAATATTGTTATTTTTAAAACTAATGGCAAGTAAACTGATCTAAAAGGATCTGGACTGGAATTCTGTTGAATGAATTGAATTTATTCTGTTGAATGTGGTATGTTTTTTTAAGTAGGTTTATCTTTTGATTAAACCTTATGCAAATAATTTATATTAATTTGCTTGTGCTGTTTTATGTCACTATATCTCTTGAGATTATGCAGATTTACATCACTTCTAAATGTCCTGTTCTGATTTAACCTCGTCGAATGATTAGTCACAATATTAATACATTGACCATGTTCCTCTCGGAGTGAACCTTATCTCTCCCTCACATCCCAAAGCTGCCAAAACATGTTGCTCTCTGGGTCTTTTCCAGGAAGAAGTTTGTTGACCCTCAGACATGTTGCAAACTTCAAAGCTGTACTTTGCTGTGGGTTGTTAAATCTCTCACCCGGTGAACACTATCTGTCTCCCTGCTCACTTCAAAGGGTACGGTTATATGTGCAGCAAACGCTGTTTCAACGCTGTTATTACACCCCATTCCAGTTTGATGCTTCGTCCCCAAAGCCAAACTCGCTATTATTTTTATGATGTAAAATGACTGGAGTAATTATGGCTGGGAAATTGACTCGGCCCGTTTCATTGTCTGTTTTGACACCAGAATTAATTAGAATGGTCTGTGAGTAAACTTCAAAGTTCTTGGGATTGCTTTTTATAACAAACGTTAAATAATTTTCTAAAAGAGATGAAAATCAAACAGTCACTTAAAATCCCCGCGAGGTCCATTGCAATAGAAATGCAACATATTTAAAGGCCACCAATGATACAAGTTACGCCTGGTGTGGCTGGAAGGGTGGGGGCATCAATAAGCTGCTCATTCATGCAAAGAAGCGATTTCTCTGTATAACAGGCTGTCGGCTGTGGCTTTGTGCTTGCAGGTGAGCATGCTGTAACACTCAAAGATGTGCCAGAGGTCGTGGCTCTTTAAATGGTTGGGAATAGGCATTGGAGTTCTTCTGCTCACTGCAACGTGCTGTTCTCAAGATTCAGAAGGTAAGTCTCTGCTCACAAGTTTCTCCAACCGCAGATAAACCTAGTAAATATATGGAGCAAAACATTTCTGTCTCGCATCGGATATCTTCAGTGCTGGCGGCAGCAAATTCAGATATCTGGTATTTGTGTTTGCTAAACTTTGGCTAGGCTCTGTTCCAAAAACCTGGGAGCTGCCTTCTAAGGCTGCATTTTAAGTCATGATTGGCATGTGCCCAGCACAAAGGCTCTTCAGAATGGTAGACAGAGTCATTTTGCCTCCTTCTTTTGACTGAATTCTAAGGCAGCGTTACTTGTGTCCTTCACAGAGAATCCCTGAACGCATTGTGATAAGTGAAAATATTGATCTAAGATGATGAGTGAAGTGAGAGAAAAGTTGATTATAAATATAATTTGTCAAAAAACACCATTATGAAACACCAAAAAGTGTCAATAGGAAATGGTTCAATCTGATAAAAAATGAACCATGTTGTAACTCCATGTCGCTAAGGCCAAATCCTGTTTGCATTGATACAAATATAACAGAGTTACTGTCTACGTAGTGTTTCAAATGCCTATGTAGGCAGTAGCCAGCAAAGCGTCTCACTAGGTTTAATATTTGCTAATAAATCATAACCAGATTTACAAATAAGAATGACATTACCTCTTACTGCTTGTACAATGATGTTCACTGTACCGTATGCATTACTAGCAGGAAATGTTCGCCTCTGCAGACTTTATAATGACTTGTCATGACAGGGAGATGGATGTTAATTTCATGCGGGTTGTGATGGGAGGAAACCTGTGCAGCTGCATTCTCTGCTCACCTCCTCTGCCTCATGCAGGTCACATTGGAAACCAGTTGCACTTTACTTCCTCTGTGTGGCATTATGTCAAGTTTCCTGTATTTTATTGATGTACCAGATGGATGTGAATGCTGGAGAACTCTATATATTGATCCCTCTCCTCCACAAAGTTGCAAATGGCTTTTTCACTCAGTAATATTTATTTTATACCACGTAAATCATATGGATAGTTTAGTACAATTTGTTTTTTTAACCAAGAGTACTTCAACCTTATTTTTTTTTGTATTTACATAATTTATGTAAATATGCATGATTTACGCAAATTTATGCATGATTATTATACAGTATATTATACTATATAACAATTATTGTTATTCTAGTATTCTATATTCTTTATAGTATAGGATTAGTATTTTGTATGTATCACCACCTGATGTTCTGGAGAAAAAACAAATACTATGTATTCTAAATACATAGTATAACCACACATAAGGTAAAAGTTTAAAGACACGAGTCACAACAGCTGTTTTCTTTAGTGGATGTTTTAGTGGATCGTATATTTCTTCAGTTTGGATTACCCATGTTGCTTTAGACAGTTTCAGATAGATCCTGTAATTATGTTGCAATTCTTATAAAATTATTGGTAACTTTATTTTGTTTACACACCCTGTTTCTACTTACATTTGGCATTTTTGTGAATGTTTATTTTGTTAACAACTTCACAGCACAGAATTAAACTACTGTAAAACATGAGTTGGAGAATTTCTCTGAATTTGACTTAAATGTCTAAAGAAGAACCATATTCTAGATGCGACATTGATTTATTAATATTCTCTTTTTCAGTGCTGAAACTTCTGTAATTGAATCTTTTATATAGTTTATATAAAATACTATATGTGTTTTCCTGTGATTTATTAGGTTGGACCTTAATGTTCAAAGCAGTGATGTTCTTCTCACCTTATTTCAGTGTTTTCAGATATTAAACTGCTCATTACACTTCAGGTCCAATTTAAACTTTAGATCTGTTTAGTCTGTCCAAATGGTTTTGCAGTAATTAAGTCTTTTCACTGAAGTCAGTCACTAATTCAGTTCAAGGTGAGATATGAAGACTAGCTCCTTTCACACAGTAATCCTGGGAAATTACCAGTAAATGACCAGAATGTTTTCACTGGTAAATACACAGCTGTGCCATTTACACAAGCAGTGATGTTCTGTCTTTATACCAATAGGATACAATTCACACATCTGTACCAAAATAACCAATGATGTCATTACCTGTCAGTGAGCTCTAAACTCATAAAAAAAAACATAATGGAATTTTAGCTACCTTGTAACTGAATGTATGCGGTCCAGATTTTTGTTGACGTTTTCATTTTTTTGGAAAATGTTTACATTCATGCGGTTGCTCTTGACCCAGCCACATACCCTTAGATGACTTCTTTGACTTCTGTAAACAGTGCAGGATAAATGCATCATCTGCGTCACAAAGTTATGATTGGTCCAAAGCAGACTTTTACTTTGATGTGTTCTGTGTGCGTACTGGTAATCCTATTGTGTTCACACATAATATCATACTGTTAATTTACTTGTAATGTTACAACTTATATTACTGGTAAACTGCCAGGACTGATTTACTGGTCATTTTTAAAAGGTCCTGTGTACACATTATCTCTTAACATTAATTTACCTGTAATTCGCCAGTAAAGACTTCATGTGTGAAAGGGGTTTCATGTGTTGATCCAGCAGCTTCAGTTCTACAGTGTAACTGAACTGTAGTGTAGAAGACAAAAAGTCATTGTGTTTTGGTGTCCGCTATGAGTAATACCAGCATTGAGGATCATTCTTATGATGCTGTGTTTTCTTCACTGACAGCGAATTGTGTCAGCTGATGGTGTGCTTGATTTACACGTGCTGTCTGTTTTAACCCCCATTTCCACCCAATCAGATCATGGCACAAACCAGGCCAGACATTTAGCACTTTTGAGGGTAAAATGCATGACATCATTCCTGAGGGTGAGTTCTGAGTGCTGAGGGCTGTGGAGGATGATAAAAACTTACTGTCATCTGGTGAACTTTACTGTACAGCATTACTGCACAACTGGCATCCAGACACTGTTATTCACTTTTTACGTGCCAGAAGTGTGTGTGACTGCATGCACATGAATACATGGATGAGTGGTTTTCAAAGCCAAAATTATGAGAAGATCTGTAACAGAGTGGTAAACTGTAAACAAAGATGTAAATCTCTTATATTAATTAATATGCCTACATCTCTACCTTAGTCAGCGATGTGCATTTGGCAACATTTAGACTGTCAGTGTTTTGGATTGGCATTTACTTGTATTTTTGTACGGGAGAGTTGCTGTTGCACTGTATAATGTCTGTTTCACACCGCACACATTAGCAGTGGGCAAGCAGCGTGTAGACAGAGCACTCACAGCGCTCACCAATTGTGCTCACACTGGCAGCATTTGCAGTGTGCAGTTAAACCACTGCTGTCCATGCACTGCCAAGACAGTCACTTTAAAAATTTGTATTGCAGCATTTTTGCATAATTGTTCCTTTACTAGAAGATTATTTTGCTATCAGTGTAGTTTATGTACATTTTTCATCCAAATCGCTTTTGTTTTCTTTGTTGCCCGTGTAGTGCGAGTTACAGACAGATAAAAAGCCCATCGCGCTTTGTGTTTTTCTAAATGATGAAGTCAACCAGCGCAGGAGAGAATGATTTCCAGCTTTTTATCTGTCTGAAACAGGCATAATACCGCACTATAGCACTATCTGTTTGGTGTCAAAAGATCGACTGTTCATAACTAAAAAAAGTTGACATAACCCCCCATATTAAGGACTGAAATACAGGACTGACAACCGTATTCCGCTGCTGTGTGAACAAATGGCCTTTAATTGTTTCCCTGCTGCACAGAGATTGTTTCTTAACCCCTATACACGCCTCCCCTGGCACACTCTGGTGCCCCTCTGGGAGGTCATGCCCCATACTTTCAAAACCCTTGCTGTAGATCAAGATTATTATGTTTTAGTTTTCGTTGTAGTAAACTAATTAAAGCATTTATGTTAACTGAAAATAAATATATGTGTAATCATTTAAAAAACTAAACAAAAATGTGAAATGTTGTTTTAGCAATAAATCAAATTATCTAAAATAAGTAAATTAAAAGTGAAACAGAAATTAAAAATGGCAATGATAAAATAAATAATAAAATGATAAAGCACATAAAAAGATAGCTAAATGTAACTAAAATTACCATAAAATCTAAAAATGTGTAAATTAAAGCTAATTCAAAATATTAAACAACTACAATAGAAATTACAAATAAAACTATAACAGCTATGCTGTAGTTATAGGTTATAATCCTCTTGTCCATCGTTCAATCTTCATTCAATAAAGAAAACAGACAAACATTCTGTTAAGTGTTAAATAAATATATGTTTAATGCTGTGTCATTAATTATTCAGACAAATAGCACTGATCTGTTATCAGCCTACATAAAAATAACATGTTTGCACTGGATTTTGAACCTGCCTAACTTACATTGCAGCTCTTTAGGGAATAAAACACAGGGGTTCTGCAGAAATAACACCACTGTTTAGTGATTTATTTTTTTTTTCTCTCAAACAATCTCTCTCGCTCTTGACGTCTGTTGGCTGCAGAGGGGTGCGTACACTAAGTGAATGAGATTTGATTCCATTAGATTATGCATGTTTTCAGGAGAATATATCCCCTTTGCTGACACAGACTTCCTGTTTCTCAGTGTGTAGGAAAGCCATTAAAGTAACAGGCTAAAGTTGATAGTGGAGATGCTTACACGTGCTCCATTCTCACTTGAACCATGACCGCCAGTTCAGGAGTCTAGCAACCCAAACGGTTGCTCTGCCTTGGCCCCGCGGACTTGGATGTGGCCCCTCTGTTCAGAGACATGACTCAGTCAGCGTAGGTTAGCCAAGCACAACGTCCACTGAATGCTAACGAAAAGAAGGGCCCACATTCATTCCAAGAAATAAAATCTCATACATTTTTCATCAGGCCTGTACGACTCCGCAGCTCTGATGCGCTTTATCTGGAAACATTTGACTGGTCATTAGAATTGCAATAATGTTTCCCTTTAGGGACTCACATGGTGTGAGTCAACATATTTATATTTTATCAGGTCAGAGCAGTTCATAATGGAAAATATGCTGCAGACACATAAGTTATGATGAAAAAAATTATTCCATGAAAAGGGGACAGTCTTCATATAGAGACTTAGGAAATTTGGCTTGCGGTTTAAAGCTATGGGCTGCATAATGAGCTAATAGCAACCAATTATTTCATGTGTGCTGTCATTCCCCTGCCCTAGTGCTTTAAACTTCATCTCTTTTGACCTGCCATGCGGTAAAATCCAAAACAATTTCGAATAAAATCGAACTGCTTTGAATTAAACCCGTTTTCCCCTCTATTAACACTCTGTGGTTTTTGCCGAGTATGCTCACTTTACGTGCTCTTCTGCCGACTTCCATATTTGACTTCAGCACAAGGGCAGATTGATGTATAGGCGACGTGGAAAAGGGCCGATCAGCAGACAGTGCTGAATGGCTCCCTGAGGAGACATCCGTCCCTCTCAGAAGGTAGAAGCTCAGATCTTTGACCTCAGGTTTTGATGGATGTCCCGTTGGAGATTGGCTGTGTGCTGCAGTGGGGCTGTAGATGTCATTCCTGCTTCGCTCTGTCCTGTTACTGCTTTAGTGGCTCTTCATAGACACTGTTTGTTATGTGGCAATAAAACCTTGATGTTCAATTATCTTTTGTTATGACTCCTACAAGACATATACTCAGAGGTGCTTTGTGTGAGGTTGAGTTTGGGGTACATTGGGCTGATTCTGAACACTGAAGTTGTTCAGACTTTTATTACACTCTTGCTTGATATGTCGGCACCACCACAGACCAAAAATAGTGGTAATGATATTTTTGATGGAGACTTTTGGGATAAAATACAGCCTAAACTATTATAATGCCATTATAAGAATGTTTGTTCCCCAGATCCAATGAACATGAGTCTATAAGTTGTGTTTTGGTAATGACTATTGAATTAGTTTTCCTTTAACGGAAGCAGAAGTCACTTTCCTTTCTCTGTGTTCTCCATGTGTTTAAGTAAATTTCACAGTAAAGGAAAAGGTGATGCATAATTCAATATAATTCAGTCTGGCAGACGTTAGCAAAACAGCACCTGTAATGCAGAATTGTTTTCCAAAATGTAGAAAAAAAAACATCTCTGTGAATCATTATACTTATGTTGTTATTTTCCTTGTAACATTTAACAACTTCTTTCTAAAATTCTCAACTTTTAGCTTGCACCTGTGAATTGCCTGTAGTTACAAACCCACTCAATAAGGCATGTGTCATCCCAAAAAGTATGTGTGATGGTTTGAGGGGAGATATTTGAAAAAGTAATGGGACACACTGCAGCAATACACCGGTAATATTTAACCCCTTGCTCAGTGCCATCAGAGCCGGGTCAGAAGATTAAATCCAGCAATCATTTGGACCAACATTTATTTGTGGCTTCTATAATGATTCTGGAACTGTGAGAACTGGTGTGTCTGTTTAGCCAGACGAAGCCAAAAAGAGAGTAAAAAATTGGCAATAAATTATTTAAATGAAAATACAGCTCAGTTCCTGTGGGGACTCAGGCAATCTTCAGAAAGCAATTTAGAGGCTGGTAATCTTTGTGTCACAAAGAAAATAACATACCGGTCAAATTACGACAAACCTCTGTAGGGAACCAACATTTTTGTAATGTTCAAGCTCTCCGAGATCTCTTTCCTTCCTGTGTGTTGGCTTGTTGCTGAGTATTGATTTCTGCTGTGATTGCTCCTATTGGCTCCTCTCCTGGCTTTCAGAGGTGTTATCTTATCTAAGACATTCATCCAGTCTGAGAGACCGGCCTCAGCATCTCACTTTCACACTTCTGAATCTCCTTTTATTGTTCAGCTGTTACCTGCTGCTGTATGTTTTAAAGAAATAGTTAGCACTAAAATAAAGTTAGGTCATTTCCTTCCCTTAATGACGTTCCAAACACATACGACTTTCCTTCTGCAGTGGAACACAAAAGTAAAAGTTTAGCAAAATGTTTACCCTGTTGTTTTTCATATAACAGAAGCATAATGTGACCAGAGGCCGTCGATCTCCAAAAATGAGAAAAAGCGTAGTAAAAAAAAGCAGTGGTGGCTGGTCAATAGGGGGCGGTGGGGTGCCACACCATTAAATTATCTAAAGAAAAAGACTTTTTAAAATTTGTTTAGCATTAGTAATTAACTAATCTAGTCTATGTGCGGGCCGCTGGCCATACAGATGTGTTATGGGTCTGTAAATGTTTGGTAAGCAGGTGACCTGAGGCTACTCTCTTATTAGCACATATCAGATTCTCCATGGGGTGCAGGTCTCTGACAAAATACACCAGCCAGCACTGGGAACTTCACCAGCAGGAGAACTTTTTGGTGGTAACAACTTATGTTCAGTCAAAGCTGTTATATAGCTTTAAAAATACTTGAAATATAGTGCAAGTCACATCTTTTGTTATGGTACTTTTGTGGTTGGACAGCAACATATTTGTTTCAGAACTTGACAGAGAGAAAATTAGGTCACCATTTAGGCTGAAACAAAGCATTGCTGAGAAGTTTGTAATCATAAAAACACCATATATGGTAAATAAATGCTTACTGGCCTTTTTGGGCAGTGTTGGATGCTTGTTAGAACATTGTTTGTTCCAGGTTCATCAGTGGTAATTACTGTTCTTCTCTGTCTATTAACTCCCAGAGTTAAGCTTTTCTGTGCTCAGTAGAAAAAGGGCCCAGAGTCATGAATCTTTAATAGGGACACTAGATAGTTGCTCTTTTCTTTGAAACACTGCTCTCCATCACAGGCCTGGTTGCTAGGAGAGTCCAACCTGCTTGGGTTTAATGTGTCAGCACTACTGATGTTACATAAAGCCACACAAATGCTATCAATCTCTAATTCATGAACGACAGGCCAGAGACGGGCCTTAAAGACGCAAACACAGAGCATGCAAAGTGCATCTGTCTGTTGTCTCAACACAGCAAACCACCGCGGTTACATCAGTGCAAATGATCCTGAGAGCTTTTAACGTAACCTTTTTAGACCTTCATTCACTATTCACCCTATTACGACTTGTGTAACGGGACAGTAAATTTCAGTCTTGTCCTCTGCTGCAAATTTAGGGCTGTGCAGAAGAAGAAAACCCATTTTCTTTATAATCACTGATCTGTGTTGCAGAATTCATAGTGTCGATTTCATGTGATTTATATGCTGCTGTCTTCTTCTCATAACTTGTCATTAATTTTGGGATAAAGGTGCACTGGGAGGGGAGACCAGCGGAGAAATGCTAGCGGGGCGAGACCAGATTTCGCCCGCTAGCAACAGTAACCGCTGGCAGCCGTAGCTCTTGCTCTGCCCTCCGTGAAGGAGCATGTTAATCAAATCATTCAGTCAAGGACTGCAGTGTAGCTCCGTCTCATTGCTTGCCACTGTAAATCAACAGAGTCTGTTCCTGCAGTGCTGAGGCTAAGCACAGCACACAGAAAATAAGCAGAATGCAGAATTCAAGTGAAAAGAAAACAGGAAGTAGTTGTATAGCTTTGGAATGTTGTATAGTTGTATAGCTTTTGGAATCTTTGGAAATGTTGTTTATAGATTTAGGAAAGACCTTGTAAATATTTTGTTGCATTTGCTATTAAAATCCAAATCCCTTTTATTGATTTACTCTGATGTGAGAGTAGAAAGGACCTTTTCATTTTAAGCTTTAAGGTTTGTCTCCCCCAAATCTCTTGTTTTAAAAGAAACACCTGACCAAAATAGCAGCATAATACATTACAACAATAAATACAGTAACATAAAAAGGACAGTGAAAAAATAGATATATTTATTTAGAATATACTATATAAATAGAATATACTAACTATACAAAAAACACTGACACTAGGTATGATTCCTTCCTCTTTAGGAAGTTTCAGGCAATAGACTTTCAGAGTTTAAATTTAATGTTTTATTTTGCGTGCCATGAATATATACATGTATGGACCATTTCACCAAATTGGTGCCATTTGCTTGTAACTCTTAAATTTTTTTTAGCTTTTTTCAACAATTAATTTAATGACATATTTTACTATTCAGAATGTGTATGGGTCAATCTCAAGTAAGTATTTCATTTAACTGGTATCTTAATGGAACATTGATGCATTTTTGTAGGGACTGAGGACTGAGTTTTTAACATTAAATTCATGAAATATAGTGATGGTGTACATGGCAATTATCATGAGGACCAAAAGTTTGTAAAATGAATAATTTCTGAAAAAATATAAGTACCAGGACAGAAAATGTATGAAGTTTTGATCCTCTTATTGCAGGACAATCTTATGGAATGTTCCAAGATTTTAAGTTAGGATAACAGGACTAAGTGAAAACATAGGAACACGACTAAAATGTGTGTTTTATCTAAAATATTATAAATAGTATTTTTATTTCTTAATTATAAATGTATTCAAATATATGTTGTACTCA
>JAZGTK010006527.1:0-20693 GCA_036877625.1 Ambastaia sidthimunki | reverse complement strand
GGCTCATATCTTTTGCATGAACTGAGTCATTTCATTTAGATTTGAGCTGAATGTTTGGTCCTGGGGACTGATGACATAGAGTTGCCTATTGTGAGTCACAGTCAATCCGCCACCAAGTGGCAGAAGGAAATGTGTCACTTAAAACAGCGTTTAAAAGAGTCCTTTTAAATGTACCCAAGTTGATTCATATTTGGTCAGAAAAAAGAAAAAAGTTATAAAAAATGCTAAATTGTGAACAGATTTGATATTTCATACAGTGTTGCAATCAATTTATTGCAATAAATGGAACAGAAAGTGTGTCATACCTTCGGCATGCATTGAAAGTAAAAGTGACATGTTTTTGTCAGTTATGGTTACCCATAACTGAAATGTGACCTCTGCATTTAACCCATCCCTAGTGAGAAGTGAACAGACACTGCAAGTTGTGAACACACACCCACAGCAGTGGGCAGCTATCCCTGCAGTGCCCGGGGAGCAATTGGGGGTTAGGTGCCTTGCTAAAGGGCACTTCAGTTGCTACCTGCCGGTGCTGGAATCGAACCAGCAACCTACTGATTACAAGCCCGACTCCTTAACCAGTAGACCACAACTGCCCCAGCTGACCACAACTGATGTAGACTGATCTACATCAAATTTTGAAAATATGTTGGTGTGGGGTTTGATCACAGTGATGTGGTTTTTGTAAGTCACAGTTATAGTGGCAGTAATCAAAGTGTTTTTTTAAAAAGACTGTTTTAAAACAGACTTTAAAATAGTCCTCAATTATTTTGAGAATTAAATGCTGTATCCATTGTTTTCAAAAAAGCACCAAATGGTGATGTCGTCATAGTGCTTTGGGCCTGTCATCGGTGCTTGCAGCTATATTTAGGGCCCAAGCACTGAATGTGCGAATACCCTATTTTGTTCCTTAAGTTTTTTTTATTATTCCTTTCAAGGTTTTCTTGGCCTTTGTTCCCTTAACATGCTCAAAAAGTTTTGTAGCTTGGAAAACACCTTAGAGTCATTGGCCATTTGAGCTTGGCAAAGACTGGGAATTTTTGAATACTCATTTCATGTGATTGTCACCAAACTTGGTGAGCATTAAGACATCACTTAAAACATTGCTTAATATTGAAAATGCTCTTGAACTGTGAACGGATTCTTGGTATCTCTGTGTTATTATGGAAAGGCTACCAATTTATGACAATAAAAATTAAAATAGTCCTTAGTTATTTTCTAAATTAAATGCATGTGACAACTATACATCATTTTCCAAGAAGCACCTTTTGGTGATGGGCCCGTAGTGCTTGGGCCCGTAATTGCTGTATGTAAAGACATTTTTGATAACCTTTTTTTTGCAAAATTTTTTTTTTATTGAAAAGCAGGTTTCCACACAATTTTATATAAAAGTAATAAAAGAAATGCATATATGAAATATAAAAATTTTTCTGTGTTTCTAGGTCATCTGGTGGGTCCTGTGCTGTGTCACTCCTTCTGTAACTATATGGGCTTTCCGGCTCTCAGCACGGCCCTGGATCACCCACAACGCCTCACAATTCTTTCTTTTTACATCTTGGGGGTCATTCTTTTCTTTTTCCTTGTTTTTCCCATGACTGACCCGCTATTGTATGGTTTGCCTACACCTGTCTGCACTCTGACCTCCACGCCTGGCTCCATCTGCTCCTGATCCCTCTCCACCCACACTTCATCCTGCATTTCATCCATTCCTTCTCTTCAGTTGTGTCCACGGCCTACAGCCATTCAAAATAGTGGCTGTTTTTCTTCAGGATCTGCAGTTGGTAGCACCAAGTGAGTAAGGGATTGCTTTGATTGAAAATTCACAGCCTCCATGAGGTTAGTGGAAGAACTCAGTGAATGCAAACACCCTCAGGTGGCACTGGCCATTTATTTCACCTTGCAGTAGATGTTGTGTAACATCAAATGACATCATCTTTGATCCAGACCTAAGTTTGAAGAACATATTTATAATACATGTCTGCATGTTTATGACAATATTTCGGTATGTTTATCCTGAAATTGGTGCTGGGGATAATGATCAGACACTATTACGGGTTTACTTGGAAGATTTGTACTTGGAAATGTGCATTACTAAAAATGCATGACTCCCCATTTTTCTGTTATGACATTCGATTTTTGCTCACATACACCTGTTTTGACTACCCGTAACGTTTTTGGCTCGACCCTTACTCTTATTATCTTGAAGTCAGGTTGTTAAATTTAGTAGCCTTAAATGTAGGTATGTGTCTTATCTTAAGGTATTGTATTGTACTGCACTGCAGCAATAGACACTAACGTCAAAAGTTTAGGACCACTTGCCTAAAATGTGAAATCTTTTTATCTGAAGCTGTCTGCTTAAATGAATTGCTTATAAAATTTGCTTTAAAATTATTGTTGTAGACAAAAATATAACTATACTGTTTTTAGAAAATTGTATTTAAAAAAAAAAATGATGGTTTGGACCAAATAATGAAGAAAAAGCATCCAATAAGTGCCCAGCATAGACTGGAACTTCATTACTGTTTAAAAAATAATTGTAGGGTGATGCCTCAAGAAACTTGATGGTAAAATGCTAAGAGAACATTTTTGCTAATTCTAGGCAATGTGTGGCTACATGAAATATCCTAAAATATAACATTTTGTATATTTGTATATAACATGTGCAATTTTCTTTAGTCACAACATAATTCCTGTAACTACCTTTGTATTATATGATAGGTTTGAGTTTACAGTTATTGAAAAATGTGGAAAAAATATTAATACTGTAAAAAGAGTAAGTGATTCTAAACTTTTGACTGATTGTGTATTAGAACACAAATTTAAGCCTAAGTATAGATAGACTCATTTCTGTTTTTTGTGAATAAGGCCTTTTTAAAGCATTGGTAAATTCTATCTTGGCCACATGCTAATAAAACACAGGTTATTAAACAAAAAACAGCTAATACCAATTCGTGTAAATGCTGCAATCCTTACAATGTTAGAATATTTAGTAATGGATGTTAACTAGTGGTGGTTTTTAATTTACATTAAGTTTTCTCTAAGTCAAATAGTAGAGCATGGCACTAAAACATTAAGGTCATGGGTTAGATCCCAGAGAATACAAACTATACAAAATACAAAGCTAATAAATGAATACTGTGAATGTATTAAGTTGATTTGGAAGAAATTTTTTTTTTACATTTGCAGGGGAATTTATTAGCTTGGTAATTTGTTTAGCTGTGGAGTGTATTGACATAAAAAGAGGTTTAACTATTTCTTTTTTTAAATGGGGAGTTCCATGATTTTCAAGGCTGCTATGTAAACACATTGCTATTTATGACTTTACTTCGTAACCCTTTACAATAAGATTCCATTCGCTAACATGTAATGCATTGGCTAACATAAACTAACAATGGACATTACAGCATTTATAAATCTTTGTTAACATTGCTTTTTTTAATATATTGTTAAGATTAGTTAATGCAAATACATTAAAATACAGTTTCTCTGTTCAGTCATGTTACTTTACTATGCATTAACTAATGTTAACAAATGTGAACTTTTGATTTTAAAAATGTAAAGGATAAAATGAACTAAGATTAATAAATGCTGTGTTAGCATTTTTCATTGTTAATGTATGTTAAATAAAGTAGTTAACTAATATTACCAAATGGAACCTTAGTTAGCCATTACTTTATGTAACACAGTTGGTTGTAACACATTGGTTCATCTTACATTGGTACTTAAACTACCTATCAAAGAATTGCACCTTAAATTCTTTGACAAATATGAAATGTTTTTCCTTTTCTAAATTGAAATACCAAGCTTTTATAAACCTGTTATTTTACAAATGGAAGAGTCATGCCTACAGAGCATCTCATGTACAGTATTTACTCCGGTTTCTTTACCGTTGAGCATTAGTTAAAACTGTTCTGCATGCTGCTACAATGTAACTTGTGGATGTTCGGGTGTTGATCAATATAGAAATGCAACAAATTCCACTCACACATTCATTCAGTGTGTTGGCTATAATAGGAAAAAAGCTTTTTTAAAGTTAACAAACGTAGCTTGTCCAGAATAGAGGCTGCTGAACAGAACATTTAATGTTAAGTTAAAGGATGTTTTTGGTTTTACCCCTCACGAAATGTGAAAGCAGAGTACATATATTAAGTGTATGAAACTGTCATTTACTTTTTGCTGATAATTTCTTAATATATTTTCATGACTAGAGGCTTGTCCATTCATTATATGTAGATCACAGGTTAATTATAGTTTTCTCTGTGTTGTGAGACACCATGCAAAAAATCCTAAGCAATAATCTCACAAACAGTATTGAATCAGGGATTTGCATTTAGTGCCATGTAAGACAGTTTTGTTTATTTCCTATTCTCTTATTTCTCAAAATAATTTCTTATTTGGCTAACTACAAAGAAAACACTTTTGTTTAACAATATGTAAATTGTCACATTTATGGAGAAATGTATTGCAACCTGTCTAGAAAACTTAGTTTTAGAATGTTCTGGTTTTCGAGTGGCTAGCATTGAGAATGTGTGTGTTGGAGGGTGCCATATGTTGTATATGACTGTAATAACATGTTTACACACTGAGGATGCTGTATGTAGTCACTGATCTAAAATCTGATTACCTGTGTAAAGAATGCTGCTTTAGTTTAATTTCTTGTGCTTATTGTGATTGCAGCCATCCAGAGGACCATTGTTTATGTGTGTCTGTTTTGTGATTTCATAAGGTGTTGTTAATAATGAAACGGTCACATTCTGAGTTATTTATGAAGAGCTTTATTTATTTTTTTGCTTTATATATTTAATTCCATTATTAGATTATATTACATTTAAATTACGCCCTAGAACACTCATTGTTCCAGTTTTTTAGAAAATAAAATTGAGTCATGATTGACATGCAGGTCAGTTGAATGAGTGGATATCTGGATTGGATGCCATACTGAGTTGTGATTAAAGTTAAACAACGGTGCCCTAGCGAGGACAAACTGACGACTGTCACTGGTGTGATTAATTACCTGTGTCACTAAAGTGACATCTACTGTGGGAATTTTGTATTGAACATGTTTCAGGATCTTGTCAGATGTCACTCAATGCAGTCCAGCAAATGTACCATATCCTCACTTCTTTATCCTGTGAATTTCTTCTGTTGTCTTCTGCAATCATCTGTCTTTGCAAGAGAACTACAATATATTTTACTTCTTTTTTTTGAGATGAGTGACTCCCAGTTTCCTTTATAATTTAATTCCCAATGGTCTGTTTTTTTTCCCAAAACCAAACATTTGCACCGGGTTGGGTTCACCTATTGATGCTTTGAACATCTTTTTTTAGGAGGAGTAGTAGATGTTCAGATCTATTTTTACAAATGTGGAATATAGCTGAGTGCTATTTTAGCTCATTGAAACATCCCCTAAAGAAATGTGTAGTATTTGGAAATGGCAATAGAAATGTTTACTGAATAAACTTGTTAGTGATTATCCACAGTTCAGATGTTTATACTGAGAGCTATATTTTATAATCAGATCTATTTTGGTGAATAATAATGTGCATGCAAGTTGTTTTTGACCAACGTGCAAAGCAATTTTCAGCAGCTGACTAATGGAAACATTTTTTATGACAATCTTTTTGGGGGTCTTTCAATTCACTCTGCAAAATCTGCTGTTTGTAAATAAAGAATTATTTTAAACCTACTACTTGGAGTTCATTTTTTGGAAAAGTATTTAATGTCTACAATACTGCTAGCACCAATTGAAAATGCAAAAACCCTTCTTTCTATCCCACACAGTCTGACATTATTTAAATGTGAAGTTGGACTGCTCAAACAAACGCATCTATTTTTTGAAAGTGCCACAAAGCTTGTTCTTTCTTTTTTAAGGTAATAAAATTATACAAATTATTTACTTACAGCTTTGCATGGTAAGCTCTAATAGACAAAAACATTTTTTAAAAAGCTACACTTCACCTTTTAAATAGATTTTAAATATTGTAATTTTAATACAATAATAAAATCTCTTTAGTCTTATAAAAGAGCTGTTATAAGACTTTATTTTGTATTGTTTTTTTCTTGAGAATTGCGTTTATTTTAGCAAGATAATAAACCCTATTATATGATTCTGTATTTGTAGATTAAAATATTTATTAATTAGGGTCCTTTAATGGTCACTACAATTTTTTTTTATTATATGGTTCATGTATTGGTTGTACAGAGAGGCATTGAAGGCTAGAACACTTGCCTTTTGTCGCCTGTCAGGAGGGGTTGAGCATAATTAGGCTTTAGGTTAGGTTTTAAATAATTAAAATAGAGTGGTAAGCAGCCATGATGGGCCCCAGCACTACAGCGCCATTGACACCTGATGCTTCTCATACAATGATTGTCACATGCATTTAATTTGGAAAATAATTGAGGACTATTTTAAAAGTCTTTTGTAACACTTTTGACACTTTCTGCTGCCAGTTGGTGGCACTACAGTTGTGACATACAATAGCCACATCATTTTGATCAGCCCACAACATCAAACAAGTTTTTTGTAGATCACTCAATGCATGCAGAATATGAGACACTTCCAGTTCCATTTATTGCCATAACTGATTGGCTTGCCATGGCAACACTGTTCAAGATAGTACTATAGTATTCAAGCAATTTGGGTAAATTTAAAATGACTCTTTTAAATGCTATTTTAAACATACTTCCTTCTGCCAGTTGATAGAACTATGACTGTGACTCACAATAGCCACCTCTATGTCATTAGTCCCTAGGACCAAACATACAGCCCAAATGTGAGCAAAATCACTTACAAAATTCAATTCACAAAGCAGGTATGAGCTATTTCCTGTTTCTATTTTTTGTCATTAATTTATTGCCTCGCCATGGAAACACCAATCGAGATACCAAAATTCCCTTTATATTTAGCATTTTGATATCTTGGCATAATATTTGCCAAATTTGATGCCCATAAATCAAGATGGTGGCACACAATGAGATGGTTATCCAGGTTTGTAAATGGTAAGTATTACCCACAGGTTTGGAGTTGGGAAGACACAGGAGGCGAGGATACTGGAATAACTGAATGATTGATTGAAGTAGTCCTTTTCATTAAACGAGACTGGACAGTGACAGCCCAGCAGATCTTTTTTACATTACAGCATATTGAAGTCTACTAATTTATACCTTTATCTGAAATCCAAATATACTTAGGAAATATCATTAAAGATATAAAGATATAAGCATAACTAAACATCACGGAAGAAGTGAAAATCACAAATGAGATTACTTTAAAATCTGCTGTTTCTCCTAGACAGAAATGAGATTAAACAGAGAGCAAATGGAAATATTTGCTTAAGTTTATGTGTATTTTCACAATTGTCTATGTTTATTTTCCCTAAGCAATTTTGGGAGAAACATCTGAGACAAAGTTGATACTTAAATGAAACACAACTGAGATGACTCAAATGTCCTGAGCTTTGAAAGGGCAACCTTGGAGCAATATATTTTATTGGGATCTCCTGGTATACCAGCACTCTGGCAAAAAATGCCAAATTTGATGATGCTAAACATAAATATCTGTATGTATATTATTTTACTGTTTTTACTGTTACTGTTTTATTAATAGCAAACAGAACAGCTAATCAATAGCTCCGAGATTTAACAATAGTTAAGCATATTACAGACACATTTGTAGGCGTCTGTTAAAAAAAATGTAAATTAAAATTACACAGACTCATGATTTAACTTATAGATGATTTAATTTACGTTCCCTGGCAGGTTTTGATGATCAGATACAACTGGTATATGCTAGCAGCAGAAAAGTATGGCTTGAATTAGGTTGCTATTATTCATTAATAAATGAATTGCGCACCCCCTGTGGCTACAGCAAACAGTCCACACTGAATGTTCTATGAGGATGGACTAAATTAGACAGCACAAACAAATTTGTTTTATGTGTATCAGTATGTGTCCTCAGACAGTTCATAGCTGTAATTTTTGGTGAGATCTCCTCCTACTCCTCACCTAATACCACTTTAATAATAGCGTGTTGCTATATATCCAATAGCTTACAAAAGCATAAACAACTATAATCATGTCTAGGGTATATGAGTTACAATGTAGTCGTCTTGCACAGATCCTTTTTTGTTATTTAATGGTTCTCATAAGAATGTTCAGGATATTAGAACAGCGTCATGGAATAATAAAATGATAAATAATTTAAAATGAAATAATAAATCTATGGTATTTTCAACATGCTTTTTGTGTCCTTTCCATATTCATAAATGTCCAAGGCAATTTCTATGAAACAGTATTCTGTTCTTCTGAATATTAATTTAAAATACAGGTTGACATTTATAAAGATTTTCAATAATAAAAGATGGTAATAATTGCAAAATATAGCTGCAAGCAGTAATTACAGGGTCAAGCCCATCAACAGGCCCAAGGGAAATTAGAGAAAATGTTAAAATAAAAAAAGTTAAAGAAAACAAGCATAACCAATTACAACACAATATATATTTTGTAAAAGTAGTAAAAGTAACTAGTAACTACACATTTTTCATTTCTCTGGACCAGTAGGTGGTACTGTGATGAGAAAGAAGAAGAAAATGTACAATAACAATAGGGGTCAAGCTGTGATAACTTACAATATAATAATATAATATTGATGTAGTAACACAAGTCACCTCTTAGAAAGGGCTTCACTGCATATAAATGCAATGCTGAGGTAAAATACAGTGAGCATTGCATTTTGAGAATAAAGTTTTTAATATCTTTTAATACCCTAATATCTTTTCCATGATCCATGAGAAAAATGATTAGAAAAGAAAAAGAAAAGCATAGGTAAAACCCATTACAACACAATAAAGTGAATTATAACTTATAGCCATTAGATGGCGCTGTCAGCGAATTTTTATGAGATGGTGAGGATGTTGTGACAATGACACCTACAAAGTTTCAAGTCAATGCACAAAAGTTTAGCAAAGATATCACCTGTAGACCATTCCATATGCATGCCATCATATTCATTGGCATGGTATAAGAGAATGATTTAAGCAGCTGACACAAATTCCTTTTATGCAAATCTGTCTTGACAGATATACAAATGTCTTGAGAGTTCTAAAAAGTAGTAATGGCAGAAAATATTTGAATCAGTTTGAATTGTCATGAGCCAAGGAATCTGAGTTTTTTTTTACGGTTCAAAAATTATGAGCATAAACGCGTGTGAAATTTTGAACTGTTGGTGGCGCTAGCGAGTTTGAGTAAAAGACTCTAAATTTTTTAGATTTTTAGGGTTCTCCAATTTCTATCGAAGGTTCATCTCCCACAACAGTTCAATAACCAGCCCACTCACCAACCTTCTCCATAGCAAACCCAAATCTCTGTCCTGGACTCCTGAGGCCACTGAGGCGTTCTCCCCCCTCAAAAGGGCCTTCACCACCGCTCCCCTCCTCGTCCATCCCAACCCTGAACTCCCATTCGTTGTGGAAGTAGACACCTCCACCACAGGAGTGGGAGTGTCCTTTCACAGCAGCAGGGGACCCCTCATAGACACGTAACGAACTCCCCCCTGGTATCGTATGCTATCTGAAATATCTTTCCTGTGATTCCAGTCAAGGCTCCTGCTATACTGAGGTACGCTGATCAGTTCCTTGGTGTTCCTCTCTCCTTTTCTCCTCGCCATCCTCCAATCCAGAACAAAGACATCTCAGTTACTGCTCAAGTCCCACCGTTTCACACACGCCAAGTCATCATCACTCACCTGCTCCTTCGATCCTTTCTACTTACCTGAACGCTTTCAATAAACCTGTCATTGTGTAACTCCATCTGTGTGTCCGTGTTCCCTAACAATATATATATATTGTGTGTGTGTGACATAACAGTGATGTCTGCGCTAAATGTGACAAACAAACCCTGCTATTGGAAAATGAATATTTGCAATGGCTACAATAAAACAACACTTGCATTGAAATGTTTCTGACAAAGTAATTGATTGACTTCTGCCAGCTTAAGCACATATTTTTATTTGGCTATTTCTACCAAATGATAGCTGAAGCAGCAACAAGTGCCAGAGTGACAGTGGTGTGTCACATGGTATCCAAAATCATTGTGAACAGAATTCTACAACACTATAGGGAAAACATCAAATTATCATGCAGTACAATAAAAAAGCATCCCTTCCCTGCAAACGATAGCATGAAAATGTATAGATTTTATTTCAATGCAAAAAAATAAAACAAATAAGCAAGTATTTATAGCAATTTTAGTATCAGCCACAAAAGGCAATCCACCTAAGATGGCGACACAACCCCAACATGTAACAGTGTGATGTAGGTTCACATTCTCTATAGTTAATAATGAGAGAATAAAATTAGAAATGAGGTATGGACATTAAAAGTGGATCTCAGAGTCAAAAGTGGTCAAAAAATGCGTTGTTCTCAACGCACGTGGTCCCATCTAGCCATCGACTTTGTTACTGATCTGCCTGCATCTCAAGGCAATACAACCATACTTACTATTATTGACCGTTTCTCCAAGGCCTGTCATTTAATTCCTCTCCCCAAGCTTCCTACAGCTCTTGAAACCGCTGAAAATCACTGCAACTAAGTATTCCAGTTCTACGGTTTACCAGAGGACATTGTGTCTGACAGGGGTCCCCAATTCACATCCAGAGTCTGGGCTGCGTTCTGCAAGATGCTCCAAATAAATGTTAGCCATCCTCAATCCAATGGCCAGGTGGAGAGGATGAATCAAGAATTAACACGATTCCTACGAACCTATTGCCACAAGAATCAGACAGACTGGAGTCGATATCTTTTGTGGGCCGAGTATGCGCAGAACTCCATTCGTAAGCCAGCCACTAATTTGACCCCATTTCAGACTACATTTCCCATTTACCCCGTACCTGGGCTGCGCCCCTCACAGGTGGTGGCCTTCTTACAATCATGGACGCTATAAATACTCACCCGTTCCATAGACATTTGCAAAGTCTTGTTTTTCCTCTTTTGAGTGATTTCTGAGCGTTTATTTTGGTTTGAGATTTCTGTGTATTACCTTGGATTGCCCCATGTTTTTGGATTTATTGCTGCCTGCCTTTTTGACCTTGCTTTGTGTGTCTGGAATTCTCTGTTGCCTGCCGCCTGTACTGACCATTTGCCTGTACCCTGTTTACAATTTTGGATTCCCTGTGTTTACCGGTGCTGACCATTGCCTGTTTGTTCACTCTGTTCAATAAAGTGCTGCGTATGGATCCTACGTCTCCAGAGAACTTGTTACAGCTGTATATAGTTGTAATGACAATAAAGCTCTCTTGAACTTAAACTATTCAATTAGTTTGTTATGGGAGCCAGTTCATGAAAAGCATCCTAAATGAGGGGCCGGAGAGCTTGCAATATGGGTGATGTAGGAGCCGATATGTTGCATTTTTTGCACTATAATTCACCAATCTTTTTTTACATTTAAACATGCTCCTTTTGTATTTTGAAACTGCATAACAACATCAGTGCAATGAACAATAGACTTTTTCAAAAAACATAGTATTTAATTGTTGTATTTTAAAACTGCACAACAACATCAATGCAATGTACAATAGACTTTTTCAACAAACATACAGCATAAACAACATCAGTGCAATGTACAACAGGCTTGTTCTACAAACTTTTTAAACTTATTTACAATTTAACTCATTAAACTGAGGCTTAATTGCACATAACAAACTTAATTAAACTTATTTAACTTAAAACTTAACTTATTTAACTTAATTTAACTTAAACTACAACGACAATAACTGGTAAACATTTTGGCTGCATAGTTAATGAGAAAAATGATATTTGTTCGATTTGGCAAGAGCAGTGAAATCTGGTGTATATGTTGTAAGCGCAATGCACATACACTGGTGCAGGTGCTGGGCTGTGAGACACGTGATTACTCGTTTTAATGGCATTTATATGTGAGTATGACGACTCACACGAGTAAGTAGAGCCAAACATTGTAAGGACAAAATTGGACAAAATTATGCTGGAGTGAAATTTTCCTTTATCAGTGCAAATCCATTAAAAGAGTCTATCCCTTGTTCACCTGATTTTAAATAATCTGCAACTTGACTTTCAGCATCAGAGGTGTCATCCTTATCCTCCAAGGAAAAGAACTTTGTACTCAGTTCTTACTGTGACAATTGCCTCTGGAAGGTCAACTAGGATTTGCAGGCCACTCTTCAGTTCCAGGGTCTTGAACATCAATGTCTCCGTTGTGGGTATGAGTGTGCCATCAAAACAATTGCCTTCTTCCTGAAGAATGTCTAAGGCAATTGTAAGTGGCTTCATGACCGTACAATAATCCCTGATGAACTGATGTTTCTGTTCTGCGATGGCTGTCAATCTGAACTTGAGGGAGAGGGTGTTTAGTTCGACCATAGAAATCCCATATACAGTATGAGCCAGGGCATCATAAAATGAATTCCATCTTGTGCTGCAAGGGACTAACAGCTTCTTTGAAATTATATCATCCACGGTCTCTGCGGCCACCATTGAACGACTAGCCTTATTCCATAACCCTGTGCATTTTGCAGTAGCGCTTCTGTAAACTGATTTCGTTCCTGGTGTTGACAGTAACCACTTGTCAACATCAGTACATAACACCAGGTTCAGGATGTGTGATGCACATCTCTGATGTGGTGGCAAAGTGATCTCAACATCATCACCACCACCATCATTTATCGTCATTAAATACAACATGGGTTTGCAAGACCTCATTGATGTTGGTAAAAGTCACCTCATCCTCGTCATCATCAGAGTCATCCTGCTCAACTGGCTGGTACCTTTTGAACACCTTGACAAAATTTGAGCCATTATCAGGACTGTTGTCGTGATTTTGTGTGATATCCCATAGGAAGAGTGGATATTGTCAAGCTCTATTGCAATATTTTCATGTGTATGGCGACCCTTGATCCTGCAAGCCAGTGCTGCTTTACCTCATTCCATGCGTTGGGGATTAATCCAGTGTGCCGTTACGCCTAGATAACTTTTATAAAATGCAGTCCACATGTCTGCAGTGGTAGACACATATTCCAACTTCTCAAATCGAGCTTGGCATTCATTTTAGCATATTCAGTGTCTATATATTTCAAAAACGTCTGTCTTTATGGAATGCGTACCCCTCCTCTGACCAGTATTTTGGCAACTAGTGCTTTGAATGAGTCAGACTCAACCGGCGATAATGGAAGCATGTCCTCCACAACATACCTGGCTACCAGTTTGTTGGGCTTGGTCTGAGACAAAACGTGCGGCCGAAAAATCAAGCATTAGTTGTTTTAATTGAGTGGCAATGTCTTCATCTCCTTCGGTGTTAATGGCCACTAATTTTGCAGAAGGATGTGTTATTGAAAGATGTTTCATTAGGTTGGAATTGCTTGACACTGACGTGGAAAAGCACTTTTGTCCAGGGCATAATGTGAATTTAACATATGTATTCTTTCCTTTACTTTCATTTACGGAAAAGTAATGGCTATACTTCCATTTCAAGAAGGCTCCTTTAGGAATAACCGGGCTCGACATTCCTGTTGTTGTTTACTTACTTGTGTCGTCGTTGTGTGTGCGACTATGCTTGCTTTCGTTTGTGTGTCACACCCGCCCTCTACCTCTGATTGGCTTACAATGACATTTTACTCTACCTCAGCCAATCATCATCACTTATGCGGTTGTCTCGTGCCCCCTCATAAAGGAAGAACAGTAAAAAAAAACTTTGCCTCTCGTTTTAGAGAGCTAGTTGGTGTGATGAAAACAGCTTAAATGAGCTAAAAATTACAGTAACGCGCTGCATTTTTTGACAGTAACAGTAACAGCATTATCATGATTGAAACAGTAATTAATTAGATTACTCGTTTCTGAAAAAAGTAACACAGTTAGTAACGCCGTTACTTTTAACGCTGTTACTCCCATCACTGGTCATAGTCGAGAGAAGATTCGACGGGCAGAGCAGAACCTCCTGCACTTTTCCAGTGAGGCTACACTCTAGCAGGAGAACCTACATATCTTTAGGCCAAAGTTTTCAAAAAGTGACAAGCAAAATTTGCCATTTTATGTCTATTAAACAGTACGGGGCACTGGGACGAACCTGTGCATGGTCTGTCAGGTCATGCCTGTGGCTTCATGTCTATATTCAAAAAGTTTTGTGAAGACACAGCCTCGCTGTTAAATTTGTTGAACTATTGGGTATATCAAGAAACTTTTAATAACTTTTTGCCATCTAGATTATATGTACCAAATTTCATGCAACTGCCCTAGGAGTAGTTTTTGAAAAACGTTTTTAGAAAAATTCAAAACAGTGCAAAAATCGCATGTAATGAAATAAGTTATACCTCAGCAGTAGAACAATGTAGAGACATGTGAGACTGACTGAGCTTTCAGTCCAGTTTAGGTATTGTCCTGGCAACTTCCTTAGCAACCACTTAGAAAACGCTTGCAATTGCATAACATCATGAAAAAGCCATATTTCAATATATATCATGATAAAACATGTTAGCATCATGATAAAACATGCTAGTATCATTCTAAATTGTTAGCATCATGCTAGCATCATGCTAAGTCATGTTAACACATACACACTAAATTATGTTAAGTCATGTTAAAACATGTTAGCATCATGCTAAGTCGTGCTAGCATCATGTTAATATTGTTACATGTTAATCTACGTTTGAATGGTCCTGATATGCAAAGTGTACCAGCAAGCCAGGAGTGTAGCCATGAATGTACAAACCATGAAAATAAATATGCAAAGAATTAAAATGAAAAGGTATAGACTAAACTCTGTCTAATAAGTGAATGAAGATGTACATTGGCATTGCTAACTGTAAAAAAAATTGTCTCAATGATTGTAATGTGCAATAATTGCAGTGTTATATTCAATATTAAATAATTCTAAGACATGAACCAGCTCAGAGGTCTTTATTAAAGTGAATTACAATCAGCATTGTAAATAATAATTAAAACTATGGGACAAAAAATACAGTTTTACTGATAATTAATAGAAAGAATATAAATCTATATTATATACTTAGTTACATTATGGGCAGATGCTGCAGAACTTATTTGCAAGCATAGTAAATATTAAAATAAGTTCAATTACTGCATGTCAAGAATCCTCACAAGCAGATTCAAAGGTGTTACAATGACAACAGACAAAGACAACATCCTGTACAGGTAAGAGTTTTCCTTCATGAAAAATGGTACTGGTGTTCTGCTTAACACATTTTTTCCAAAATTTTCATTCTTACACTTTTTTACAGTTTTCCCTTAGAAATCATAGTTGAGGTTTGTTAAAGCAAGGGGTGTGTTCTCAGTCCCATCCTCTACACACTGTTCACACATGACTGTGTCACCTCCCACAAGGACAACATCATTGTGAAGTTCGCCAACGACACCGCAGTGATAGGACGGATCACTGGCGGAGATGAAGCGGCCTACAGGAGGGAGGTGGCCAGTCTTGTGACATGGTGTGAGGACAACAATCTCACCCTCAACACGGACAAGACAAAGGAGATGATAGTGGACATGAAGAGAGAGAGAGGAGAACCCACCAGCCACTATTTATCCGAGAGCTTGAAGTGGAGAGCGTGAGCAGCTTTAAATATTTGGGGGTCCACATCAGTGAGGACCTCACCTGGACACTCAACACTACCCAGCTGGTTAAGAAAGCACAACAGCGGCTGTACGTCCTAAGGAGGCTGAGGAAGTTTGGCATGTCACCTAAGATCCTCAACAACTTCTACAGCTGTGTTGTTGAGAGCGTCTTGACCAGCTGCATCACTCTGTGGTATGGCAGCACTACAATAGGGGGATCGCAAACATCTGCAGAGAGTGGTGAAAACTGCTGAGAAGATCATCAGGACTCCACTACCCTCTCTGCAGACTATTTACCACAGCAGACCCTACAGGAGAGCTGCCTCCATCCTTAAGGAACGAACCCACCCACAATATGGACTGTTTACACTCCTGCCCTCAGGACGGAGGTACAGGAGTGTGAAGTGCAGGCTTTTAAATGTGTAGCCATCAGACACAGACTTGTCTCACTTGCTGCTATTTCAATTTGGACATTTTACTGCACATTTTAATGTTTCTCTTACTGCTGCTATCCAACGTATTGCTGCTATTTACTGCACTGTTGTTTTTGTATTTGTTAATATGTACATATGTCTATAGTCTACACTTATTATATAGTCTAAAGTTTATTATACACTTCATACATTATACACTAGACATTTTATTACACACTAGACTTTAATATTATATCATGTTAGTCATAGCTACACTTATTATTACTTTATTGTTACTTGTTTGTTGTATGTGTGTGCATGTATATTTCCTCAATGTTTCTACAATGTGGCATTCAGTGTAAACAGCAAAGTAAGAATTTCATTGCACAGGGAAACTTGGTTTCCTCACTGTGCATATGACAATAAATTCACATTGAATCCTTTGAAAATAATATATATTTTGTTGATGTTTGAAATTCAAGCTAAATGCATGTGTATGTTTATCAGATTTTAGGGAAACTGTGTTTTGCAAACTTGTTTATTTTCTTTTATACAAAATTATTATTTGTAAATCTGAATCTGAAACTAAAAATAAATTTACATATGGTAACTTTATTTTCTCATTTTCAGACACACTATTTATTTATTTGAAACTATTATTTATTTGAAAAGGTATAATGATGGGGTGTGCATATATGAGGTTTGAATATTAGATAATAAACACTGATTAAAACATGATTTTAATGTGTTTATAAAATATGTTTCCATACAAGTCTATCTCATCATATATTTTAGTTTTATGTAGTCCATAATGTGGACGTCCATATCAGGCCTGACCCATTTCATTAAACCATGAGCAAGCAGGACCTGGTCTATCTCAATTCTGATTCACCCAATATGCTTTAAGAACTAGATAAAACCAAAACTGTGATTGGGGGCCAGGTGGACCACATTGGCGGATTTACTTTGGGCACAAGTGGAACAATAGAATGCCACCAAAATTAATGGCAAATGGCAGACAAACCTAGAGGAATGGTTCCACTGAAGGACATCAGGGCGCAACGCAGCCAGGACAAACAATTGACCCTCCGCGCACCCCTCAAATTATCTAGTAGGAAATCATCTCCATTAGTTAATTAAATAGGTAGAAACAATTATATTGTAATTAAATTATAATTAAAATTATATTAAAAAAGCTATTATTTATTCAGTTAAATTTCATGCTTTATGCCTTTTCACCAAATTCTTATAATTGTTAAGTAAAAGCATATCGGTATCCATTCACATTTTTTCAGTTTTTCAAAGTGCTTTACTGGCATTAAGGCGTAAGTATTTGCAAAGCTTCAACACAAATGAAAAATTTTTGGAGTATTAAATAGTATTACATTTTAGAAATATGTTAAAAAAGTTGTTGGATATATATTAAAAGAACTTAATATACGTACACATAGAGATGCTAACTATGTGTCTTTTTCTTGTAAGAACTTTTCTTACAATGAATAGCTGTATTTTTTAGCTCAAACCCTCTTTTGGAACACTATTCAGTTGAACACATCGAAAGTGCCTGAGGCTGTAACTGTTTTTAAGGAGAGAGAACAGGTTTAATTTTTTGGAGCTCCCTCACCTTTAGGCAAAGAATGCAACCTGATAGACTGTAGCTGGGGTTAGATTTGAGATAAATAACAACAGCAGCAATTTTATTTAAAAACTAATTTGAAATATTATGTGCCACCTTTAAGATTTATAATTAAATTCCAAAAGGAATACCGTACGAAATAAATTTTGTCTTTAAACTTTTATTATGGTGTATAATAATAATAATAATAATGTAACTGTTGTTTCTGTTTTTAAAAATAAGCATTATGGCAGTAAAGTAAAATATATACTGCTACAAAGATGCATGCATCTATTATAATATTAATCAATGACGGAATATTAAATCTGTAGCTAGATTGAATCGTCAGATTGGGAAAAAACACCTGGATTAAAAACTGGAAAGTTGAGTTCAGCAGAACGCGTAACAACATGTGTGCGAATGCGGAATGGGGAGCTGCCGTTTCCAACAGGTGACTTTAGTAAATTCCTTCTCTCCGAGAATTATCACCCATTTTACACCAAATGTGATATGACTGGTGGAACGGCTTTTTCCTTCAAAGTGTTTTAGAGTTTCAGATCTCGCGAAAGCGCGTTTCACTGGAGTTAAACTGTTGCGCATGAGAAACGTTTACTTTTCATAAAATAAAAAGAAAACATCGTATTATTTAATTAATATATATTATGTTGATTGTTAACGCAGAGTGGCATTTTTCCTTTTGATGCTTTGCATTTCTTTCAACTAATTCTCTTCTTCAACGTCTCCTCTTCATCATCTCGTGTGGGATTGACACTTACGATTGATTTGATTGATAATACGACAAGCACGTGACTGAAACACTGTTTTGCTTTTGTTTGCATGAAAAACACTGGAGGACGATGAAGACAGTTTCGTATATTCTTGCTGTTTTGATAATCTCAAATTCAGGTAAGTATATATTTACTACAAACACATAGTTGGCGTATTTTTAGGAGTTAGTAATATTGTAAATGTATAACAGTTTTCTTCCGTAATTAGGGTTAAACGCTTTGGAAAATAACACGTTTAAGGCTGTCTGTTATTACAGGAAGAACTAGTTCTCATAACAAACCTGCGGTGTGTGTGATTCGGGGTGACAGACAGGGACACTTCTGCTCTCGCATGCACTGTTATTGTAAATTGCATATTTGAGTGTTTTCGCTCCTGTAGGATCTAATAATAAAGTTTTGTTTTTGTGTCAATGAAGATGTGCTGAGTGGAATTGTGGCATCATACATGTACATTGCTGGTCCTGTGACTAGTTCCCATCTGAGTTTAGATGTAGGATTAGGGATTAAGGAAACAAATGTAACCATCATTGTTGAGGCAATAAATGACAACAACTAAGAATGTTAATTTGGGAACATTTACCTAAGTAAATCATATTTTGTGGAAAAAAGTGATATGTTATTGTGGGTCACAGTTATAGCGCCATTCAGCAACTGGCAGCAGGAGGTGTGTCACAAAAGACTTACAACAGACTTAAACATTTTCCTTAATTATTTTTGGAACTAAATGCAATGTGACAACTATGCATCGTTTTCTGAGAAGCACCAGGTGGCGATGGCACTGTAGTGCTTGGGGCTGTCATCGCTGCTTTGCAGCTATATATTTAATTTTTAATTTACATTTTTTAAAGTTTTTGGGGCCTTTGAATGCTCAAAAAAAACGTCCTGTCTCTTAAAATGCTCAAAATGTCCTGAAACTTGGCACAAACCTGCCAGTTGGGACACACCAACTGGCAGCAGGAAGTGTGTTACTTACAAATAATTTGAAACTTGGCACACCTCAAATTTTTCGCCATGAATTTACCGTCTCTGCATGGCAACACCATTTGAGATATCAAACATCCCTTCACAATTGTAAGTCTTCAGTGTCTTAGCATGATGCTTGTCAAGTTTTATCATATAAAATCCCTAGGCGGAGTATTTAAAAGTTCACCGCATGTACTTTTCAGGAAATCCAAAATGGCCAACTTCTTGTTGGTCGAAGCTAAAGGGTGTCAGTGAAAAAGTTGTTCGGGTTGACATGACCAGTACATGTCACAAGTTTCTTACAGATGCATGCATGTATGTATGATATATGCACCATCTTTTTGTGTCCCATACCAGGGGGTGCTACCGAGCCCCCCTGCCCCACCCATGTGCCATATAATGTGCCCACCCATGCACAATAATCCAAAGAAAGCTTCAAATAACGCTTCTGAACCTCATTATTCAGGTGAAACTTAAGCGTCTGACACAGAGCAACTCGTATAAATAATGAAAGAAGAAAAACTAATCAATGACTAATGTGTTAACTCATCAATGAAAGCCGCTACATGACAGGCTTTTCTGTACTTGTTTTGCAATTTGTTATGATTGTAGATCTTAAAGACAGTTTTTACACTTTTTTCTACATTGTTGAGATCTGTAGTCCTCAGCCTTTTTGACTTCAAGGCCCCCATTGTACACAACAATATTTGAAGACACCCCACCTATTCACAATTTCTGCCTAATGAAATAATCCAGAGTTTGGCAGAATGATTTTAAAACTATAAAAAAAATATACAATTATAAAAACAACCAAACAATTTAAATAATCAAAAGTTTAGTTGTTTTAGCTTTTTCTTAGCTATTATAATGTCTTGTTTAAAGGCTTATTTTTGTCTTTTTTTTAAATATTTTTATTTTAAGTCATTTTGAGGCCCCTTTGGAAGTTTGATGAGGCCCCCTAATGGGTCCTGCCCCCCTGGTTAAGAAACACTGGTTTAGATGTTAGTAAGTAGTTCAGTTATTTAGTGAACTTTCCATGTGTACACATTGAATTTTAGTGACAGTATTTGCTTATGCTCATCTGCCACCCAAATGCAATTAACCATGAGACACAACCAGTTGAACAGTATATCTAGCTGTTGTCTGTAAACCCTTCCAGACAACTCTTTGTAGTTTCCCTGTCTTTTTTAGTCCTCATTTCTCATATTTTGCTATCCATATCTTTCCCTATTTCTGTTTTCTCCACCTGTTTAATAGGCTGATGAAAAATTAAATGTTCAGGTTTCACTATACTAAAAGTAACAGATGACTAGCTAGTTTG